>OU745250.1:26576577-26792770 GCA_916618015.1 Xestia c-nigrum
ATAGAAGACAAGCAGAATAAAGTTCTTTTCAATATTACGTGAGGCGTGGAGGCGGCGCGGTGCTCGCCTTATATCGCAAAGAGTGGCTTTAAAATTCGGTCTGCGCTTGTACTTTTGTTGAGATTTATTGCAGGCATAGCTCAAGTTCCTCCCGTCGGAGATCGACATTGTATCTCGGGTACAGATTTTTGGATGTAATTCCGTGGCAGACGCTCGGTAGCAGCATCAGCCCGTGTCGCGTGCCTACGGACGACTCCGTGCTATGTGCTTTCATATTTATTCATTTCACGTTCAGTATAATATCAAGGTCCTAATGTTTATTTTGTAACAATATGAACTCCGCCTCTCTAGGAAATGTGCTATTTTGATTCTCTGCCAATTTTTCCGGAATAAAAGCAAAAGTTCCGCACAGAGAGCGACGGATGATTTCAAGCAATCTCTGCAAATTGTGTGAGGACGTGTGTGTGTCAGCGTGTAGGTAGTACAGCAGCACTGAGCGCGGTCAAGTGCGTGCGATGCGCTGCTCAGTGCGAGTTTTTTGTACGTATCGACCGTGTCATCGTTTATCGCAAATTCGTATGGCGCTGAGTAAGCGCCACCTAGCGGAAAACGTGAGAACGACATATTATGAGTACTAATTTCTAAACGCATCGACAATTGTTAACTTCCGAGTGTGAGATTCTAGAATACGTTCATTCGTTTCGCGTTCATTCCCTGCAAGAAGTGGCGCGTACATTATTAACCGGCCAAAATAAATTGACAGTCGTATTTTCTGTTCATAACAGAAGTGACTGCCAATTCAAATAGTTGTGGTTATACAAGTTAGACGACATCATTTATCTGTGGTCAATGGTCATTAGTTTTGTTTGTGTTTACGAAAGTTTGTGTTGTGATTTGCATATAGTTTTGAATATTATTGTTAATAAAAATAAAGACTAGCCCGTCCCAATTTGAAATGGTGGTAACATAAACGGAGCAGTTAGTGTAAATTATATCTTTTGGCGTGTAGTGAGTGACCTTGATCCATATGTGAAGTTAGTAAAACTAAGTTTGTTACTTTGTTGGCATTGAGATCTACGCAAATGATCTAATAATGCCCGAGTGGTTTGTAGTGGAGCACTCTGTCATTGTATACGTGACTGTTTTTACGTAAACGTGTTTACGTGTTTTTTTTGCGGCGTTAAATTACGCTTATCTTGTGCTTTTGCGGTCTCAAATATTCTCCAAACGAAATAATACGAGATTCCATTGTAAGTTTTATTCACAATATGAAATTAAATGAAATTACTTTGTTCTTTGACCACTCTCACGATGCTCTCACCACAACATTTTAAGTGACAACTTTCACGGTAGCAAGTGACTGTTTCGTATCCAAGCTGTCAAAACTGTCGAAATTGTAACTTGAAACGGTCCAGAGGCACTGGATTGTCGCTATCGACGACGTCAACTCGATCTACGAGATACAGACGTTACTCGAATTTTGTATAAAAGTCGCACTAAGCATACAGTACGAACAAGTCACGACAACAGTGTGTCATAGTACACATCGCTCTGATGACAGCGCCGCCACCGAGCGCCGCGTCCGGCCGGTACTTACTGCCAATCACAGAGCTAATTTGCTGCTCGTCGGGTATGCGTTACGCAGATTGTGGCTTATTTCGATATCTTGTTCAAAAACCAATCAAAATTTGGCGCGCTTGTCATTTAAATGAGTATTACGCGACGGCCCTCCATCTACATTCAAATAGGGGATCAAACAAAAATTGTGTTCTTACGGGACCGGTACGAGGGTGCGGGAGGTGCGGGACGCGGGGCGCGGGGCGGAGGAGCTGTCGCCGCAGTACCGCGCTGTCCCCTCGCGGCGATTTATTGTTGTGCTCTGCCGCGCTTCACCGCGCCGCGCTGCTCTCCGGCTTGTCAAGTGGCTCGCGCTTTGTGCACCAAATTTAATTTGATTTTCTTTTTGTTCATAACAGTTGATATATCCTTTGTAATGTTCCGTTTTCCTTGTACGTATTTTCTGCAACTAAAATATGTAAAAGGAAAGTCCTCATACCTCCTGAGGACTTTCCTTTACTACATTATATTTATTAGGGAGTTCTTTTTCTTCCGCCGGAAATTGCGAAATAAATTGGTTATCTGGTTCAGCGTTGCTGAGACAAATCATATATTCCAAGTTATTAGTGGTGATCACTCTCGCCACTATATCATTACATGAAATGTTTACCTACACCTTATCTTCACATAAAGTGAGGCGTCGTTCAGTTGGGTAAATATGACTCCAAAGGTAATCGAAGTGAAGAAGCACTTGGTATTAGGTCTCCCCGAGCCGACCCGAGCCGGCCCGAAGCGCCCCGAGGGCCGTAGGGTCTGCACGAGCGATTTATTTAACGAGTACTTTTCGTCTGAAAAATTAAATACATAGTTATTAAATTAAGGATCACTTCTATAAATCTGAATATGTGGCCGCTTGCTTGTTGCCAACTAATGCCTCGTATAACCGATGTCAAAGTTAGAAGAGCAGAGGCCCTAACACGAGCGCGCAGTGTAAACATAACAACATACCTACACACATGTGCACATATGTGTATGTTGTACACTTACTTCAATCACAATCAACGCAATAAACGTTTTGACTTTGTCTCGATCATGAATTGCGAGATTCCTAGTTAACTCTGGTTGGCTCGTAGGTGCTAGCAGTTCTCCCGGGCACAAGCGCGATTACGTGGGCCCGCCCGGACACAGGCTGGCCCACCCGGGCCCACCCGGGCACACGAGCACATCACTAATGACTGCACTCGCCGGTACACGCCTCCCGACACTTCGCCTCACTTATGGATGCTGGAGATTTGTTCAACTAATGACCTTTCTTTTACGAGAAAACTTCAAATAGTTTATTTGTGACAGACTTAGGTAGTTCCACCAATAGATAGAATATTACATTGAAGGTAGGTGTGGATGAAGCAACAGACCGGCACGCACGTACGTGGCGATACCTGAATGAGAGCTCAATCAAGTAGGTAACACGTGTCCTATCATCATCTGTCTACATCTTACATAAAACAAGTAGGTAACACGTGTCCTATCATCATCTTCCTACATCTTACATAAAACAAGTAGGTAACACGTGTCCTATCATCATCTGTCTACATCTTACATAAAACAAGTAGGTAACACGTGTCCTATCATCATCTGTCTACATCTTACATAAAACAAGTAGGTAACACGTGTCTTATCATCATCTTTCTACATCTTACATAAAACAAGTAGGTAACACGTGTCCTATCATCATCTGTCTACATCTTACATAAAACAAGTAGGTAACACGTGTCCTATCATCATCTGTCTACATCTTACATAAAACAAGTAGGTAACACGTGTCTTATCATCATCTTTCTACATCTTACATAAAACAAGTAGGTAACACGTGTCCTATCATCATCTGTCTACATCTTACATAAAACAAGTAGGTAACACGTGTCCTATCATCATCTGTCTACATCTTACATAAAACAAGTAGGTAACACGTGTCCTATCATCATCTTTCTACATCTTACATAAAACAAGTAGGTAACACGTGTCTTATCATCATCTTTCTACATCTTACATAAAACAAGTAGGTAACACGTGTCCTATCATCATCTGTCTACATCTTACATAAAACAAGTAGATAACACGTGTCCTATCATCATCTGTCTACATCTTACATAAAACAAGTAGGTAACACGTGTCTTATCATCATCTTTCTACATCTTACATAAAACAAGTAGGTAACACGTGTCCTATCATCATCTGTCTACATCTTACATAAAACAAGTAGGTAACACGTGTCCTATCATCATCTTTCTACATCTTACATAAAACAAGTAGGTAACACGTGTCTTATCATCATCTTTCTACATCTTACATAAAACAAGTAGGTAACACGTGTCCTATCATCATCTGTCTACATCTTACATAAAACAAGTAGGTAACACGTGTCTTATCATCATCTTTCTACATCTTACATAAAACAAGTAGGTAACACGTGTCCTATCATCATCTGTCTACATCTTACATAAAACAAGTAGGTAACACGTGTCCTATCATCATCTTTCTACATCTTACATAAAACAAGTAGGTAACACGTGTCTTATCATCATCTTTCTACATCTTACATAAAACAAGTAGGTAACACGTGTCCTATCATCATCTGTCTACATCTTACATAAAACAAGTAGGTAACACGTGTCCTATCATCATCTTTCTACATCTTACATAAAACAAGTAGGTAACACGTGTCTTATCATCATCTTTCTACATCTTACATAAAACAAGTAGGTAACACGTGTCCTATCATCATCTGTCTACATCTTACATAAAACAAGTAGGTAACACGTGTCTTATCATCATCTTTCTACATCTTACATAAAACAAGTAGGTAACACGTGTCCTATCATCATCTGTCTACATCTTACATAAAACAAGTAGGTAACACGTGTCCTATCATCATCTTTCTACATCTTACATAAAACAAGTAGGTAACACGTGTCTTATCATCATCTTTCTACATCTTACATAAAACAAGTAGGTAACACGTGTCCTATCATCATCTGTCTACATCTTACATAAAACAAGTAGGTAACACGTGTCCTATCATCATCTTTCTACATCCATACTCCATACCATTATATAAATGCGAAAGTAACTCTGTTTGTCTGTCTGTCTGCTACCTTTTCACGACAAAACGGCTGATCGGATCGTAATGAAATTTGGCAAGGAGATGTATTTCAACCTGGGGAAGGACATAGGCTATATATTATCACGCTAATTACTTACGGGGGTGAGCAATATTGCATTTTGTCTATAGTTTTCAACTGTTTGACAACTGACAACTGTCATAACATGCATTGTAATAGAATAACTATTTTAGACAAATTGTCACGAGAACAAATAGCCCGTCGGTGACGGCAACCGCTTTTCGAACAGTGAGTCGCAAGATCAAGCCTCAGCACAGACATAAAATACTTTTTGATTTTGTGTAATGCTGTAAGATTTCCGATACTAACTTTGGTTCGCACGTTCAAAAACCACCCGATTTTCACTTTTTGTAACAAAGTATTTTATTTTATTTAAAGCTTACATATTTCCAAAACATTGTTTTATACATATTTTTTTAACACTTAATCATTTATTTTAAATAATAAATCTGTAAACATGGCGCTTAAACTGTTAAAAGATCACACACAGAACCCTTTTTCTACTATTTCTTAAATTTTCGTCTGTGTCTGTGTGTCTCTACGTAGCCCTTTTGTTATAGCATCACGTGTTAATTATAAAACCAATGTGGTTTGATTTACACACAAATTATTATTGTGCATAACTTAGGGAAAGATTTGATTTTTGTTTCTTTGCAATCGGTGCTCTCCATCAAAAGACTAAAGTTTTTAAGGAGAACTTATCATCATGATGAAATGATACATGCAATGACACCTATAAAACCAAAATGGTACTAATGAATAAAAATCACAAGATAGAGAAGAAGAGAATAGTCAACATGACCCTGCTTTAAAAATCTACAAAGCCAGTAGAGTGTCCTTTCGACCGCTTTCCATGCATATGTTTTAGCAGTTTAACTTCGTGCTCTATAAATGGCGTTGTTCATTTGACTCCATTTTCTGAATCACGGTGTTATGATTTTCCGTGAAAGAATGATACTGGCATTCGCCCGTGTCAGATGTCTTTTTTTTTTTTAGGATTTGAAATTATCAAATGACTTCTCCCACTCTGGGAATGACTTCTCCCGCGTCAGATGTCTCAAGTTTGGTTTTTTGGAAGAAGTTTTCAATTCAACGCCTGTTGTTCTTTATGTAGATACCTATATTATGCCTGAGCAATATCAAATGACCGAATGATGAAGTCGCACGAGACCGGTCAATGTGGCGACACTTGATAGGCCTACGTCCGGCAGTGGACGTCTATCGGCTGAAATAATGATGAATGATGATAATTCAAATGGAGTAGGGCAGGACACCTAGCAAGGCGCGGTGATGTGAGGTGGAGTAAAAGTGGTGACCAAGTGGCATTCATTCTAGAAATCCAAACTGAAGTTTTGGTCGTCCAGCGGTGAGATAAGCAGACGATATTGTTGCCATTGCAGGAATATCCTGGATGAGACTGGCACAAGAGCGTGGAGCTTGGCACAAACAAAGAGAGGCCTGTACCCAGCAGTCGGTGAAGTCGGACTATGGATGATGATGAGGATGACGCATAACTTTTTCCAGATAAGTCCGATTTTCATGATTATTTTTATTAAAAGGCGTGTTTAGCAAAGTTTGTCCCATTTTTTATTGAAAATAGTTGTGTTCGAATTCATATGCTTATTGTATAATCATCGCTTGTTGAAACATCGTGAGGAAACCAACATGCCTGAGAGACATTTGGCATGTTAAGCCAAGTCAGAGGCCCATGGGTAGCATAAAAACTCTGACACCAGGTTAGGCAACAACACGATAAGGAAGGAAAGATCGCTTGCATCGGTGAAGAAAGACATCGTGAGAAAACCACAGCATGCCTGAGAGTTAATTTTCGACGGCATGTAAAACCAAGACAGAGGACCTCTTTTTTTGTTTTTTTTTTTTTTGTTAGGATTGGAAATCATCAAATGACTTCTCCCACTCTGGGTGGAGCGGGAGGGAGTGTCAGACTCTTACTAAAACCCATCCATGTTCCTTCCTCGCCGATTATGTTCCGGGGCCGCGGTATCTCTTTCGAACAGGCCCGCAACCCCGGCAGGAAGACAGAGGACCTTGGGCGGCATAAAAACTCTGACAACAGGTTAGGCACTAACCACACAATAAAGAAAACGATCGTTTTGGGGCTTATTTCATAAACCTTTTTGACAACTTTAGACCTGTCTGAAGTTTGACTGTGATCAGTTACAGCAGCTATATCGTGTGTCGGCTCATTTCATGCACCTTGATATAAACTTTAGACCTAGCTAGAGTATGAGTATTATCGGAGGTCTGACGATAGAGACGAAAGGCAGTCACAAGAGGTCCGCAGCACTTCAAATCTGCTCTATCGTGTTTAAGGCTCATTTCGTGCATCTTGATAAGAACTTTAAACCTAGCTGGAACATGACTATGATCGATGGTCTAACAATGGAGATTGAAGGATATTGTCATTGGGCTCACTTAATGCACCTTGATGAGAACTTTAGAAATAGCTAGAATATGACTGTCATCGAAGGTCTCATGATGGAGGCTTGGAAATGAAAAGAAATTGCAATAGGTTTTCAAGAGTTTACAGCATTTACATCGTATTGTGTTGACCTGCCTGGAGTATGACTACCATTGAAGGTCTGACTTTGGAGAAGGAAGGCAGATGCGAGAGGTCCCCAACAGTTTGAAGCAGCGTTAACGTGTATCGGCTCATGTCATGCCACTTGATAAGAACTTTCGACCTAGCTGGAGTATGATATTGTCGAGTGTCCAAGGATAGAAACGTAAGGCTGTCGAGGGAAGAGTCCTTATTTGAAAAAACATAAGTTGAATATTTTGGCGTTTAATGTAAACCTATTCGAGAAAAAATAAATTGTTACTGACTTCAATCTGTACTAATATTATAAAGCTGCAGAGTTTGTTTGTTAGGTTGGTTGAACGCGCTAATTTTAGGAACTATTGGTTCGTCTTACGCAGACGAAGTTGCGCGGGTCAGCTAGTATTATATAAACAAGGAAATTGTCGAACACACGATAAATTCTCCCATGACGCTCAGCTGCGCGAGTGACATGAGTCGGAACGCTTCCCTCGCTCGCTGGCGGTGTCGTGCCGATGTTGTCAACGAACTTCACTCCCATACAAATTACTTCAAGTTGAGATTCAAAATTTCGCAAGTGGTTGCGTGATTGGCCTCAGTGTGGTGCTTAAAATGTGAAAGTAAAAACTAGTAGTGACACACAACACTCGACAGAACTACACGTTGTAGCACGCATCATTTAAACAAAGGCAGGCAAGCAGGCAGTGCTCAGGCAGTAAACATGCGGATAATTCCGTTTATGTACAAGGTGTGCCCGAGCAGACGATGACTCGGTGCGACTAGGTGCAACTCGGTGCGACTCGGTGCGATTCAGTGCGACTCGGTGCGCTTCCAGTCACGGCCCAGGACGAGGCGCCGGCAGAGCGATTTGGTCGCATTATCAGCTGTGTGCGGCAAACGTCGCCCATCTTAATGTAAATCAGAATATCAGATTGTGTGTAGTGTAGGGGCTCTCGGTAGAGACGGAGGCTCAGTATACAACTGCAGATGGAAAATAATGACATCCGCAACTTTGATATATCTGCGTCAGACGGCGTGCGGCGGTAATGTGCTGAGGGGCCATCATGCCCAGATACCGACACTGAGATACCTCGCGCTTGTCTCACACAATCAACTGATGCTAGCTTCCAATAACCTGCTCAATCTATTCATACGTACGACAATTGAGTTTTTTTCTTGCTTCGTATATTTTGCTTTCGTACTAACAAATTTATAAAATACTAGCTGACCCGCGCAACTTCGTCTGCGTAAGATGAACCAATAGTTCCTAAAATTAGCGCGTTCAACCAACCTAACAAACAAACTCTGCAGCTTTATAATATTAGTACAGATTGAAGTCAGTAACAATTTATTTTTTCTCGAATAGGTTTACATTAAACGCCAAAATATTCAACTTATGTTTTTCCAAATAAGGACTCTTCCCTCGACAGCCTTACGTTTCTATCCTTGGACACTCGACAATATCATACTCCAGCTAGGTCGAAAGTTCTTATCAAGTGGCATGACATGAGCCGATACACGTTCACGCTGCTTCAAACTGTTGGGGACCTCTCGCATCTGCCTTCCTTCTCCAAAGTCAGACCTTCAATGGTAGTCATACTCCAGGCAGGTCAACACAATACGATGTAAATGCTGTAAACTCTTGAAAACCTATTGCAATTTCTTTTCATTTCCAAGCCTCCATCATGAGACCTTCGATGACAGTCATATTCTAGCTATTTCTAAAGTTCTCATCAAGGTGCATTAAGTGAGCCCAATGACGATATCCTTCAATCTCCATTGTTAGACCATCGATCATAGTCATGTTCCAGCTAGGTTTAAAGTTCTTATCAAGATGCACGAAATGAGCCTTAAACACGATAGAGCAGATTTGAAGTGCTGCGGACCTCTTGTGACTGCCTTTCGTCTCTATCGTCAGACCTCCGATAATACTCATACTCTAGCTAGGTCTAAAGTTTATATCAAGGTGCATGAAATGAGCCGACACACGATATAGCTGCTGTAACTGATCACAGTCAAACTTCAGACAGGTCTAAAGTTGTCAAAAAGGTTTATGAAATAAGCCCCAAAACGATCGTTTTCTTTATTGTGTGGTTAGTGCCTAACCTGTTGTCAGAGTTTTTATGCCGCCCAAGGTCCTCTGTCTTCCTGCCGGGGTTGCGGGCCTGTTCGAAAGAGATACCGCGGCCCCGGAACATAATCGGCGAGGAAGGAACATGGATGGGTTTTAGTAAGAGTCTGACACTCCCTCCCGCTCCACCCAGAGTGGGAGAAGTCATTTGATGATTTCCCATCCTAACAAAAAAAAAAAACAAAAAAAGAGGTCCTCTGTCTTGGTTTTACATGCCGTCGAAAATTAACTCTCAGGCATGCTGTGGTTTTCTCACGATGTCTTTCTTCACCGATGCAAGCGATCTTTCCTTCCTTATCGTGTTGTTGCCTAACCTGGTGTCAGAGTTTTTATGCTACCCATGGGCCTCTGACTTGGCTTAACATGCCAAATGTCTCTCAGGCATGTTGGTTTCCTCACGATGTTTCAGCAAGCGATGATTATACAATAAGCACATGAATTCGAACACAACTATTTTCAATAAAAAAAGGGACAAACTTTGCTAAACACGCCTTTTAATAAAAATAATCATGAAAATCGGACTTATCTGGAAAAAGTTATGCGTCATCCTCATCATCATCCATAGTCCGACTTCACCGACTGCTGGGTACAGGCCTCTCTTTGTTTGTGCCAAGCTCCACGCTCTTGTGCCAGTCTCATCCAGGATATTCCTGCAATGGCAACAATATCGTCTGCTTATCTCACCGCTGGACGACCAAAACTTCAGTTTGGATTTCTAGAATGAATGCCACTTGGTCACCACTTTTACTCCACCTCACATCACCGCGCCTTGCTAGGTGTCCTGCCCTACTCCATTTGAATTATCATCATTCATCATTATTTCAGCCGATAGACGTCCACTGCTGGACGTAGGCCTATCAAGTGTCGCCACATTGACCGGTCTCGTGCGACTTCATCATTCGGTCATTTGATATTGCTCAGGCATAATATAGGTATCTACATAAAGAAAAACAGGCGTTGAATTGAAAACTTCTTCCAAAAAACCAAACTTGAGACATCTGACGCGGGAGAAGTCATTCCCAGAGTGGGAGAAGTCATTTGATAATTTCAAATCCTAAAAAAAAAAAGACATCTGACACGGGCGAATGCCAGTATCATTCTTTCACGGAAAATCATAACACCGTGATTCAGAAAATGGAGTCAAATGAACAACGCCATTTATAGAGCACGAAGTTAAACTGCTAAAACATATGCATGGAAAGCGGTCGAAAGGACACTCTACTGGCTTTGTAGATTTTTAAAGCAGGGTCATGTTGACTATTCTCTTCTTCTCTATCTTGTGATTTTTATTCATTAGTACCATTTTGGTTTTATAGGTGTCATTGCATGTATCATTTCATCATGATGATAAGTTCTCCTTAAAAACTTTAAAGTCTTTTGATGGAGAGCACCGATTGCAAAGAAACAAAAATCAAATCTTTCCCTAAGTTATGCACAATAATAATTTGTGTGTAAATCAAACCACATTGGTTTTATAATTAACACGTGATGCTATAACAAAAGGGCTACGTAGAGACACACAGACACAGACGAAAATTTAAGAAATAGTAGAAAAAGGGTTCTGTGTGTGATCTTTTAACAGTTTAAGCGCCATGTTTACAGATTTATTATTTAAAATAAATGATTAAGTGTTAAAAAAATATGTATAAAACAATGTTTTGGAAATATGTAAGCTTTAAATAAAATAAAATACTTTGTTACAAAAAGTGAAAATCGGGTGGTTTTTGAACGTGCGAACCAAAGTTAGTATCGGAAATCTTACAGCATTACACAAAATCAAAAAGTATTTTATGTCTGTGCTGAGGCTTGATCTTGCGACTCACTGTTCGAAAAGCGGTTGCCGTCACCGACGGGCTATTTGTTCTCGTGACAATTTGTCTAAAATAGTTATTCTATTACAATGCATGTTATGACAGTTGTCAGTTGTCAAACAGTTGAAAACTATAGACAAAATGCAATATTGCTCACCCCCGTAAGTAATTAGCGTGATAATATATAGCCTATGTCCTTCCCCAGGTTGAAATACATCTCCTTGCCAAATTTCATTACGATCCGATCAGCCGTTTTGTCGTGAAAAGGTAGCAGACAGACAGACAAACAGAGTTACTTTCGCATTTATATAATGGTATGGATAATGGTATGGATATGCAAATTTAAAATAGGAACGATATTATATGAGTTACGAGATGGGCCAGAGTCGGCTAGCTGTTTATTTGAATGTTTTAGAGTTGTTTATAGGTAGTCTCTGACAGTGGGAGGTTGGAGAGGCGTTGCGCGTTGTATGCTTCATGGCGGAGTGTGTGAGTATGTGCCGCGCTCAGTGGACTCCGTCGCGGCTTGATTTCCTCATTCTGCTGAGAAGTTGCGGACACAAACCAAGTGCGCAGCACTGGATGACTGGACGAACTGAGACACTAGGTACGTAAATTAACCCAGTACCCCTCCCCCATCCCGCGCCTGAACCCAACATACCCCTCCCCCCGCCCGCTGTCTTCTTAATGCAGCCTAATTGCAGACACAAAACGACTTGAAACTGGAATACAGATAGCAAATATAAACAGTCGCCAGCGAAACGAAACTCTTGTTGGGTCACAAAGGTTTTATTAAAGTGTTACTAAAAGTAGAACTATTATTATTATTTCAGAGGCTATTTCAAGTCGAAGTTGATCTCGGGAAAAATATAATGCAAGGCAGACACAAACAGCTTTTGAATTATAAAGCGAAATTGCTGCAGTAAATCAGACAGTGAGTCTGGAGCAGTTTAAATGTCTGATATGTACCGAGAGTGAAATTGCAGCCGTATAAGAGATTCAGGAGCGCGCTGTGGCCGGCGCTGACCAGCGCCGTCTAATAAGAAAGCCGTGGTACAGTCACGCGGCAGAAGGTGCACGCCGTCACATCAAGAGCGCGCTGTGGCCGGCGCCGACCAGCGCCGTCTAATAAGGAAGCCGCAGTACAGACACGCGGCAGTAGGTGCACGCCGTCACACCGACACCGCCGCTGGCTCGCTGTTTGCCTGCAGGCTGCGAGCAGTCAAAGTCGTGCGCTACTGACAGAATTTTCAGTCGCATCATTTGTTTCAAAACGGCGCGGCGGCGTCATCTCAATACTAGTGGGTCTTCTGTGTCACACATCACACCGACTCTAATCGGGTGACCGCTCTGCTCGCTCCGTCCGTCGCGTCGCCGCGTTGTATTCCGGACATTTGCTACGTTTTCTTTTCATCCGTCTAATATTATACAGCATCGATTTCGCAGCATCGATGCAGCCATTCCAACTCATAAACTAGGTTAGAGCATTTTATTGTAACCGAACGTAGAGCTGCCAGATTTATTTTGGATGAAATTCGGTGAATTTCTCAACAATCGCTTTGACCGATTGTAAACGTTCCATTCGAGGATTTTCACTAAAATATTATTGTCGATATCGAAGGGTGGCAGGTTAAGGCTGTATAACGATACCTCAGCAATTGTAGGCTCCTAGTCGGCTCTTCTCGGCTCGAACTAAGTGAAAAATTGCATTCCCATGTTAACGTTTTAGGTGGAAAGCGTCCGAAGGGCGTGTGGCGCACGGTGCGGTGCGGGCTGCGGGGCGAGGCGGGGCGGGGGGACACACAGACGACGCTTGCCGACGCCTCTGCAGATTGCCGCCCGCGCTGACCCATATACCCAGTTTTTAATGTCTTTGCATGTACCTCCGACTGCCGACTCCCGCCATTCATTCCGCTGAACGTGCTCTCCGGCCGATCGTATCCTCTTCTTCTAAGGAGATTACCTGTAGGAATGTGATGTGCTGTTTATATACTTGAGCATATTACGTAGAGTTGATCAGATAAAACATTCATAATATATATGTATGTCACCGTAAAATTGTGAAACCCATTAGATTGTAATTAAACCATATTAGAAAATCTAGTTTTAAACCACTCGATCCTCTTTTCCAAGCAAAACACCAACATTTTAGGGGCACTTTTTCAACTTACTATAACATTATGTTTCGTGCGTGTGCCACGATTACCAGCCAAAAACGTAAATACTCATCTTGGGTGGCGCGGGGGACAAGAATTGTTCAATTTTGGTGGTGCGATTAGCTGTTGATTTTAACGTATTTTTATAGTAAGCTTTGGATAACGCATATATCAGTGATATTAATTTAATTGTAACTTAAAAGATTCTTTTATGCCTTGTTCCAAGTTTGGTAGCTCAATCTTGGTGGGTTTGGCGGCGTTTCATAAATAGCCAGGTTTTACCTTGCAACACAGTTTAATTAGCAAAGAAATAAATGTTATGTACTTGGAAGTTAATAAGACCTATTATTGAAAGGATAACATACTAAAGATCAAGTTTCTTATTTTTATATTGTTGCTTTTTGGAATGGCAAAACAGACCAATGAAGAGACACTAAAATAAAAAGAGAACGAATAAAATAAGAAGAAAAACAAGAATAATGTTTCATCATCAGCCTACAACTACAGACCACTGCTGGCTTCCTCAATGGCAATAAACTCGATTCTCAGCAACTCTCATCCAGTTGCTACTGTAATGTGTAGTGAGCAATGTCGATAACTCTCTTCTCAGTCGGATCATCTCTTTCCGGAGATCCACCCCACATCAGAGAGACTCCAAGCACAGCCCGATCCATAGCTCGCTGAGCGACCTTGAATTTATGAACCAGCCGTACCGTGAGCAGTGACGTTTCGATAAATTTAAATCGGGAAAGGGGAAGGGGTACTGGGTTAATTTACGTAGTGTCGCAGAACGTCCAGTCATTCCAGTGCTGTGCACTTGGTTTGTGTCCGCAACTTCTCAGCAGATCATTTTAGAAAAGATAATAATTACTTAATTTAAATTGCCGCACTACCAATACATTCAAATAGTACGAGGTAAGTTATAGACTTGATTTGACAAGATGCCAGAGTTAATTCCTAAATTATCGCAAAAGTCTGTATGTACAGTATTCTCATGAGGAAAGTAACAACTCTTACTAATATTATAAATGGGAATGTTAGTGTTTGTTATCTTTTCACGCCTAAACCAATGAACTAATCGTCTTGAAATATTGCATGTACGTTGTTACTTAATAGGGTCTCACTATCCCAAAAAAGTACTTTTTTGGGATAGTGAGACTCTATTAACTAACAAACACATGTCTGTCTGTTTAGTTTTAAGAACATTAGTAACACCATTAGCCTAGGATAATTATTGTGATAAGGACTCACCAAACGTTCACCAACAAACAGACACATACTAGATGAGTCTAAACTGGGCTCTCGACCCGTATAATAACAACGTGATAGTAATATCTAACTTATGCAACGTGTTACAGAAAGGGAAGAGTATGCTACAGACCATCAAACTGAACAACTTTCTCCATGGGACCTTTTTATGGGGTCTTTTATAATTTTATTTATTACATTTTTTTTTTCACGATTACGATGGTGGTCTCTTAGAGAAAGTTGTTTAGTTTGATGGTCTGTAGCACACTCTTCCATATAACTATACCCTTTCTGTTACACGTTGTATATTCAACCATTCTCACACTCTCGCGACAACCCACTGGCACTGGACTCGACCTAGCCTCTTGGCACTAGCCAAGTCCTAACTTAGCCCAAACAGCTTCTCTAAGGCTGACTTAGCTCTACTCGCCTCTCCCCCCGGTACCGTCCGCGATCGTTTTCCCAAACATCCAGATTATGGTGAACACATGTTGCGACCCGCACTTAGAGATTGTGTATCCTAATGCGTTTCTTAGGAGTTATTTGAAATGAAATATTTTATTTATTTATTTATTTTATTTTAAGATGGCTTTTGTACTAAATGCGTTTACAAGTAGGAAAAATTGTTTGAGAATTCTGAGAAGGATGGACGGTTGCTTTATTAATGACGGTACCCTTTCAAGTTATCAAATCATAAAATAACAATGTTATGGCTCTGTTAGTGGCAAATGCCGTTTGTGTTGTTTTTAATTTAAGAATCATGACTAAAATATTTGCTTAATAATTAGGTGTATGTGACGGACAGTCCGGCTGTGAAATATCAAAACCCAGTATCTGCATAAAACCTAATTTTACAGGAGAGCCAAAAAACGATTTCATACTGTCGCACATCCGATGTCTAATCATCAAAATATGTAGTTTCGTATAAAGCGTCTCACACACAGGTGCGTTTTTGCGTTTCTGCGTCCCAATACAAAATGCGATATGAGTTCTTAGAACTTTTAGTATTGGGACGCAGAAACGCGTCTCTGTGTAGCAGGCTAAAGATATTGAATTAAAATCTGAAATTGGAACTACATTTTGTTCAGGACTAATGTCTGTGAATCTGTGTGGAACTCAACTGATCGAGTCCCAAGCCAATGTCGTACACCGTACTGACTCTACCTGTCCAGTGTCCTAGTTTACGGCACCGTACCGCACCGCACCGTACTGTGTTGTGCGTATGAATCCTCCTCCAATAATACTTTTCCCGTTTATTTTGCACTCCGCACAAACTTTCCCGAGTCCCAAAACGTATCAAATACTGGAAAACATCGAACAAGATGGAAGATTATAGAAAGTTGGGAAAAGTTTGCCCGCGCCCGGTTATGGCGAAGTATTTACTTATTGTTGCTTGTTTTTATTACATTTGGTTGTTACAGCAAACTCGGGACGAGTTTACAAGAAATTGTTTGCCCCTAATAAAGTCTTGAAGGTATTTAGTAACAGCCTGAGGGATTTGATGGTAAATCATCGTCGGTGGTGATTTTTTCGCGAATAAGCAGAAAGGAAAAAAAAGAGAGAGTGTTTTCCATTTACAGATAACACTCACATGACTATGCTCTATTTTCCGGCGGGGCCTTGAACTGACATTGGTAACTCTTAAATGTGAGATCAGAATAATGGCACGACGCTGCTGGAATAAATGTGTTCGGTATCTGTAATATGGGTTGATACAGGCGGCCGGGCGGCCGGGCGGGTCCGTGAGCCGCTCGGCTGCGGGCCGGATCAGTGCCGCCGGCCGCGCCGATATCCGCTATTATGGTAATGCGTTTCTGATCTGACTGCCAAACCATTTCGTAATTGTATCATGATTGTTGTGTAGCTCCCGCCACTCACTCGCCCGCTGACCGTTCCTTACACACACAACACACGCATACGCGCACACTGTGACATCGGGCCGTATATTATTACTATGAAGATTAAAACAATCACAAAGCTAGCGTACTTGTAAACTTCCTATTTCTATTATTAGGTATTTTAATTATTTCATCAGTAAAGGTTTAATGACTCAGGAATTTTGAGTAATTTTCTCAACCTCTGTAATGCTATACACCGTGCTCTTTTGATCAATCAATCAATCTTAACACAATGTTACTATAATTATGTCCGAGTTTTATTAGAGGTAGGTAGGTGCAGTAGGAATTTGAATCAGCTGCCCTCGCACACAACAAAGGCGATTATTATCGTCCTTCATCACTCAAACTCGTTTAAATAAATGTCTGCAAAAAATTAATGAATCAAACGGTTATTGTGTGCAAATTACATCGCCATTACGTCCATCGGTCTGCACGGTGGGGGGTGTGTGGACGTGTGCGGGGTGGCGGGGTGGGGTGCGGGGCGCGAGGAGCGGGTCGGTCGTCAATCAAGCCGCGCCGATGACCGTGTAGTACGTCGCACGCGCCGAGCAACCAATCCGTCGGATTGATGACTAGCACCATTACCCGTTTTTATGTAGTGATAAAAGTACATTACGCGAAAAGTTGTTAAACGTACGCCGCATCGCGTGCCACACGGTGTCGTTACCAAGCAGATAGTCACAGAAGGCGCACTCGATTGACTCCATTCGATGCGATGCGGTTACATTTTTTCCGAGTTTCGTACAACTTACATTCCAGTGTTCTCAACTGTTATCAAGGACTGTTCACTTTGCTTGTAAGTGTCGTGACAGCGTCGTGTGTCGCGAGCACGTGTCATGGCTGGCCGTGAACCTTCTGTGCCAACGCGGTGTGCGCCACGCGTAAAGTAGCAGTTTATGGAGGTGGGCTTCTAAACATTTGTAGCGTTATTTACGACCGAGGGCGACTTGATCCCTACGATCCTACTCCACTTATTCCGTGTTTTACTCCAAATCTCATTGTGTCGTCTGTTCAAGTGGTATAAATGGGAGAACTTTATTATACAACCGGGTGGCGCCGGCGTGCTGCGCGCTGTCGAGCACGGCGCACGGCACGTAAATAAAACAATAGTCAATAACTTATTTAATTATCTCAATCAGTATTTCAGATACCAATTCTAATCATTTCGATTTGTGAGTTTACACGTAGGTGCGTGGGCAACTACTACAAAAAAAACGACGAAAGCCGCCCTAGGCCCGGGACTACTCGGCCTATAAGGAAATCCGCCTCCGACAGCTCTTCTTCTCTTCTATCAACCACATACCTAATCAGAAGCAGTTAGTATCTAATAAGAAAATAAGGGTGGTATTATAAACGTCGTTGAATTCAAATGAAACTCAAACTCAAAGCATTCATTTCAATTAGACCACTTACAAAATAATTACTAAATATATGAGAAAAATTATTCGCTGAGTCTGTCAGCCAACTGATCGGATTGAAATCCTTTCTTTAATCCTGTTAAGAAATAAAGTTTGGAAATTCAAAGATCTGTTTTAATTTTTTTATAAGATGGTGAGATCGGCCCAATACAAAGTTATTGGAATTGCCAGTTTGGATTGGTCAGGTAGGTCGAAACGTATTGTAAGGATGTATCTCACAATACGTGCCGTGTCGGCTGATGGCTCGTCTATCCGACTCTGGAACTAACTACGAGTCAGCCCATATAGTTTCCCCATCCCCACCATGCGTAGCATGACTAATTACATGTCTGTTACCAAGAATAGACAAAGTTAATTCTATATAACTCAACATTTCTGCCCGAGCATGGCATGGGGTGATGGGGCCGCTCGTCGACTCGAATTTCTACGAACAAAGACATATTCTTTTCACATAGATATTGTTTTCATAGCAACGGGGAAGTTGTAGATTTTCTACGAATCATACGAAACATTACGTTTTGTTACCCAAAAATTAGTCAAATGTACGAGTTTAAAAACTTTCGTTTCGTTATAGCTTTTACGTCCAAAAGATACATATTTTTTTTTATTCTGTGTCGGACTCGTCATCATTAACCGAAACTGATAAAAAATCACAAACTGTTAATTTTAAATACTATAGAATGTCATAATGAAAAATTTTTGTACTCTATCACAATGCTGTCTTACTTGACCCAAAGGTTGACTGGTTGAGAATGCCTTGTGGCATTAAGTACGCCTGTGTACCACTACTGTTGGGGTGGGTCTGTATTTATGCTTTCGCGGTTGCACAACGACATGCTTTGCTCATGCTTTGCTTGGTAGTATAGATGCAGGCCTACCCTACTGCCTCCCTCAGAGGCAGTAGGGTGGCGGGGTCTTGAGGGAGAGCGCTACGGTCGTGCAGATCCTCAAGGCAGGTCTGGGGGATTCACCTTCACGAGGTTGCCACCCTGTTCTTGGTCTAATTCCATAAGAAATAGACGTAACGAAAACCCCCAGGCGCTTTTTCGCATCCTCCCGAAAGCCAAAATCCCAGGCCTAGGGTAATCCCTCACCCCATTTCCATGATCCCACACCCAGACCCTCCTTCCCTTCTCCCCCTTTTATCCTTTCAGTCCATGAGGACGGGTAACCTCATTTCCAAAAAAGCCCACCCCAAAAAAAACCATGTCGCAGAAAAGGAAAAATAATATTCCCCAGGTGGGTCCCGGTAATGCCGGGGAATCCCACACCGACTCGTCGGTCTGCCTCCACCGTAATCTGGGGGGGGGCACTCTTCTGCCTAAGGTGGTTTTACCGCCAGCATCGGCTGCGGCTCACGCGCCAAAACAAACAAACACGGACACGACCACGGCTGCAACTTGTGCGCCCACTGACTCGACGACGACTGTGACACCTTCCACGATGGCCTGGCAACAGAGTATCGTTCGGAACAGTGTAACAAACAATCCCGACAATGACAACGACAATCCGCGTGTATCCAGCCTTAGCAGCGAACTCCGCACGCTGGCACTCCAGCGTGGGAAGATCGAGGCAAGGTTGAGGGACATAGACTCTCTCGGGACGGGAAAGGAAGCGGAGCCTGGCGATTCCGGTTTTATCTCTGTAGACGAGGTTCGCAAGCTGAAGACTCAGCGCGGGAAACTCCGAAACAGAGAAAGAGAACTCAACAAACGTTTGCGCAAAGCCCGCGAAGGCAACAGTCTACGCGATGCGCAAACGGGAGGTTGTAAGGGAGTACGCGACCGGCTACAGGCGCGCGAAGGGGAAACCCAGAGCAAGCAGCAGTCGGACGCGGAAACGAGCGGGCAGGGAACAGTACGCGAAGGGGAAACCCAACGCGAGAAGTCACTGCCCGCACCGGGACCATCCGGAGGAAGCGATCGAAACCGCGACGAGACGACTGGCGACCGACACCGGACAAGAAAACGAGGAAAGCGGGCTGGGTTCTTAAACCGGGTGTCCCTGGAACAGAGAGTCAAGCCGGGCCCCACAGAACCGCAACCGGGTCCAAGTGGCCAGGGAGCGGCGAAGCGGGAGCGCCCGGACGACACGGCTTCGCCAAGCACGCTCCAGGGAGACGCCAAGCGGTTTAGAACCCAGGCTGCTCAAGGGGAGCAGAGAACCTACGCGCGGGCCACAAAGGATATTCCTGCGCGACTCGCCGTAGCGATCTGCCTCCCACCTCCATCACGGGACATGACACTTGTCGAGTGCGAGGTCGTAAAGACTAAGCTCGAAGACCTCATAGCTGACACGTGCTGTACGTACCCCTTCAAAGGCCCGGCCTTCCGCGGTTACCCAAGGGTAGCGGATGGCACGGTGCACATATGGTGCGAGGACGAAACAGCTTTGACCTGGCTGACTCTGAACGTACCCAAGATACGACTGCCGGACACTGACGTGACACTGACCATAATGAGACAGTCCGACGTACCGACCCGACTTCGAGCGGCGCTCTTTGTACCCAGGTACAAGGGGGACATAGCGCGGCTCCAAAAGATCATCACAGGCCAGAACCCCTGGTATGCTGTCGGAAAGTGGTCCCTGTACAGGGCGACTTTGGTCGGTGGAGAAAACTATGGGACATATTTGACCCTGGGAATCCCACCGGACGAAGCCGAAAAGGTCTTGGGTAGGGAGCGACGGATATCGTACCTTCTTGGGTCGATATACGTTCGCTTCTTCCCCAAAACCAACCCTCCCGACACACAGACTGACACTCAGACCGACACCGACACGGAACGGACGAACCCGGCACCGACGACCATCGACATGACCATGACCGAACTGGAGGAGGAGATGGCCAGAACGGCGGTGGCTGATGCCGACGCAGTGAGGATGGCAGCCTCACCATCAGGGTGGGCGGAGAGGCTGCTCTCGTCGTCACCGGCACCGGACGAAGGCCAGCATGGGCCGGAAGGGGGGAGTGTTTTGTCAGATGGATCCCTCTCCTCCTAACTCCACCCCACTACCGCCCACATCCCGTCCAATAATAAATATCATCCAGACCAACCTCCAGCACAGCCAGACGGCTACCGCTTGCCTGCGCAGAGCGCTGGAGACGGAACCCCGCACCATTGCACTCATCCAAGAACCGTGGATCCGCAAGAATAGAATATGTGGCCTTGGTAACATTGGAGGTAAGCTAATCCTCGATACACAAGGCACAGATAGGCCACGAACGTGCGCCTATATACCCAAAGATGTACCCACCACCACACTCACGCAATTATGTTCCTGAGATCTAACAGCCCTCAGGATCAAAACCGACGGCGATGCACCTGACATCGTCCTAGCCTCGGTATACATGCCTGGTGAGGATGTAGACTGCCCACCAAAGGAGATGGCTGACCTGGTAAGGTACTGTGAAGATGCCAACCTGGACCTGGTCATTTGCACGGACTCAAACGCCCATCACCCACTTTGGGGCTGCAACAAAGCCAACGCTAGAGGTGAGGTACTATGCACATATTTGTTTTCCACTAACCTTAACATCGCTAACCGCGGCTCGGAACCCACTTGGGTCACATCTCGCGGACAAACAATTATTGATCTCACGCTGGCTTCGGAAAGCGCGGCAAAACTCATATCCGACTGGCACGTATCCAACGAGCCTTCCTGTTCTGACCATAGAAGAATCCGCTTCTCACTAGTGGCCAGTATAAAAAAACCCGAACCCAGACGCAACCCACGCCGTACCAACGTACCCGGCTACAAACGACTACTGGCCTCCCTGCTAACGCAGCACCAAGCGCCCCTAAATCTAACGGACCCTAAACAACTCGAAGCCACTGTAACAAAACTCTCGGAATCTATTATCGAAGCCTATCACGCCTGCTGCAAACTAAAAGACCCAAACACCAAGACAAAGGGCAACTCCTGGTGGAACTCGGAACTTAGTAAGCTCAGGCAAACCATGCGCAAACAATTTAACAAAGCCAAAAACTCCAGACTACCAGAAGACTGGGACTTATACAAGAAAACACAATACACCTTCAAAAGAAAAGTCAGGTACGCCAGCAGGGCGGCCTGGCGAAGGTTCTGTGAAGAGATCGAATCGAACAACGAGGCCGCACGCGTGAGAAAGATACTATCTACCGATCAGGACCGCGCCCTCGGGTCGCTGAAAACCCCAAACAACACATATACCAAGTCGGACCACGAGACAAGTAAGGTTCTCCTGGAAACCCACTTTCCAGACTGCGACCTCTCCGGGAACAGAACCTGGGCAACGGAGCCAACGCACACACCAGACGACCAAGACTGGGCCAGAGCCCGCACCATAGTATCAGCAGAAAGAATAAAATGGGCAATAAGGACTTTCAAACCATATAAATCCGCAGGCTTAGACGAAATCTTCCCCGCCCTATTACAATGGGGAGTAGACGTCTTAACGCCATGGCTGACCGTCATCTATCAAGCCTGCATAGCACAGAAATATATACCACTTGCATGGAGAGAGGTGAAAGTCATTTTCATTCCTAAACCAGGCAAAACAGATTACACACAACCTAAGGCGTACAGGCCCATAAGCCTAACATCCTTCTTACTGAAAACCCTAGAGAGATTCTGCGACCGACACATTCGGGACGGACCTCTTAGGGAAAGACCACTTCACAAACAACAACACGCGTACTCCACAGGAAAATCAACAGAATCCGCGCTGCATAGCGTGATCTCTAGGATCGAATGCGCAGTAGAACACAAATGCTCGTCACTGGCCGTCTTCATTGACATAGAAGGCGCCTTTGACAAAACCATCTTCCATAGCATCAACGCAGCCCTCGGGAAACACGGGGTGGACCCAACCCTACGAGGCTGGATCACAAATATGCTCAGACTGAGAGCGGTTCAAGTAACGGTAAACGACACCACTAGAGCCATAGTGGCGAAGGGCTGCCCCCAAGGTGGAGTCCTCTCACCACTACTGTGGAACCTCGTAGTAGATAGCCTCATCAACCGCCTAAATAGCAGCGGCTACTACACGGTGGGCTATGCCGACGACCTGACTATAATAATAAACGGCACACATGAAAACACATTATGCAACCTTATGCGCCAGGCCCTAAGGATAGTAGAAGACTGGTGCAAGGAACACGAACTAGCAGTGAACCCCACCAAAACCGAACTCGTCCTCTTCACAAAGAAAAGGAAGCTGGCAACGTTGCAACTACCAAACTTCTTTGGGACAACTCTAAGCCTATCGACTGAAACCAAATACCTGGGTATCTATTTGGACAAACAGCTTAACTGGGCAAAACACACGGATTACATCGTCACAAAAGCCAGTATATCCCTCTGGCAATGCAAGAGGCTCCTCGGGAGAAACTGGGGCCTAAGCCCCAAAATCACTTACTGGCTATACACCACAGTTATCCGACCAATTATCACATACGGGTCTTTGGTATGGTGGCCCAGGACCAACCTAAGTACGACCCAAAAGGACCTTGAGAAACTACAAAGATTTGCCTGCGTGGCAATCACCGGCAGCATGAGAACATCACCAACTGCTGCCCTACAGGTGATGCTGGGGCTACCACCCCTACACCTCGTCGTAAGAGAGGAGGCGGCCGTAACGATTATCAGACTCGAGTTAGCCGGCACCCTAAGTAACGACTCTAGAATAAAACATACACGCATCAAAGAAGATGTAATCAAAGAACAACCGATGATGGCATCCCCTACCGACAGAACTCTGAAAAGTCACAGTTTCAAAAAACACTACAATATAGAGCTCATAGAGGAGTTGTGCGACTACTCAGGCACAAGAGAGCTAAGAATCTACACTGATGGATCAAAAACCAACGATGGGACAGGCGTCGGGGTGTTCTCCGACGACCTCAACATTAAAATATCAAAATCCCTTGGAAAGTTCAACTCTGTCTACCAAGCAGAGTGTCAAAGTCAAAGTCAAAGTCAAAGTATTCATTAGTGTGCTTTTTGGTGATACAATAGGTCTTATAGTTAGGTTAGGTAGTGTGTAGGCATTATCCAAGCAGCACACGCCATAGAGGCCAGGGAGGTTACGGATACCAACATTCGTATACTCTCCGACAGTGCCTCAGTCCTTCAATCCTTAAAGAGTAACCAGATCACGTCGAGACTAATTTTGGAATGCCACAAGGCCCTAGAACGAATCACGGTGTTGAATCACAACACGGTGACGCTGCAATGGATTAGAGGGCACAGTGGATCACTCGGCAATGATGCGGCCGACGAACTTGCCAGAAGAGGATCCAGCACAAAACCCTACGGACCCGAACCCATTGTCCCCATTCCCTTCAAGCAGCTGAGGAACTGGTTAAAGGATCACACCCGATTACAAGCAGAGAAATGGTGGGCCTCGGCACCAGGTTGTAGGCAATCCAAGGAGGCAATGCCATCCTTGGATCCAAAGCTGACCAGGCGCCTTCTGCGCCTGGACAGAAACAGCCTGCGTCTGGTGGCGGGGACCATCACTGGACACTGCTCGCTGAACAAACACTTCCACACCCTAGGTATCACTGACAGTCCCCTGTGCAGAGCGTGCATGGAGGCGGAGGAGACGGTAGCGCATGTGCTCCTGGAGTGCACAGGCGTTAACAAGATACGCGAAGAGACCCTGGGAACACCAGGATCACTTGCAGATGTCCTGAGGAGTACGGGAGGTCTAATCTGCTTCTGGAGGGAGGTGGGCTGGTTGGAGTAATCGGCCACCATGGCTCACGCACAATGGTCCATTTCAAGGACTAAGTGCGGAAACCTAAAACCCCATGATAGATAGACCACTACTGTACATGAAGTTTAAATAAATGTATAAATAATGTGACAATAAATAAAAACAATCAGTTCATAACGCAACAGATAACTATTGCGTTGTTTTTTTTTTGGATAAGTTATACTGGCGGTAAAAATAAGGTAGTACCTACATGGGCTATCACATTTTTTCTTGTATTTGAGTGTTTATGAGTCTACACTCAAATAAAAGAAAAAATGTGATTTACATTAAACTTTCACGGGCACATATTTTTTAAATTTTGTAGCCATATGTAAACCACAATCACACAACTAAATTCTCAGTTTTGATGGTATAAAGGAGGATCAACCCCGGTTAATGCTCGTAGGTACAGCCTTTCGGCCATATTTCCATTCTTCTCGATCTAAAAACTGACGAGATGGAGACCCTGAGATGCTTATAAATCAATAGAGGTCAATACCGGATCTTCTTCTCAAGCTTGTCTAGGTCTGATGTGATGTAAACCATTTGTAAAGAAGAAAATGATACTACCCCGAACACTGATTTAAATTACTACTGAATTTCCTTCTTTATTTCAGACACAATTAAGTCCATACATTTTTACAAATAAAGCGTTGGTAAGTTTGTTAGTAGTACACAAAAAACCAAAATAAAAAAAAAAAAAAATTAAGTATAGTAAAATAAAAATAAAATAAAAAGGTGTTAGTATATTGTTAGCAAAACAAAACTAAGTCGGTAACACAATCTATTTCCTATTCTTGAGCAGGTGTACACTTGCCCAGTACACAGTAAACGGACTGTCAATTTTGCACGCTAACGCTCTGAGGACAGTGTTGGTGCTTCCACGGACCCTGCTCATCATTGATGCAGTTCTTTTCCTGATAATGGAGAAAAAATCGTCGATGTAAGCGTCCGCAAACATTGCAGAAGCACTGCAGTACCTGGGTTTCTTCAACACTGCCCTCAGCGCGTCATTGTACTGAACACGCAGAGCGTTGTAAGCCCGCCGCGTAAAGTTGATCCACAGACTGCACGTGTAAAAAGACTGACAGAAGCTTCTGAACAGTAACAGTTTTACATCCGTGGTACATCGCGCGAATCTGCGGGCCAACATATTGCAGCGGACTGCCAACGCCCTCCTTTCCCTGTCCATCATCCTGTAGCCGATCCGTCAGCATGTGACCCAAATATTTTATTTTAGACACCCTCTCGAGTACCGACCCACTGATCTTAACTGGCGGCACATTTGAGGGAGCCTTGTTCCCTGCTCTGTATACCATGAGAACACTCTTACTTGCATTGTATTTGAGTCCATGTGACAGGGCATATGATTCACAAATGAACAGCAGTCTCCTGAGGGTCTCACTGACGGGCTCAGCAGAACCATGTCGTCCGCATAACTAATATTATTGATCATTCTTCCATCTATTGAGCATCCGACCATAGATCCGCTGAGCCTGCCAATCAGCTGGTTAACAAACAAGTTAAACAAACTCGGGGAGGTCAACCCGCCCTGCCTCACCCCGCATTTCAAGTGGTATTCCTGACTCTGCGTGTTGACCCATCTGACAGCATTTTTTTGATGACTGTACCAATATTTGAGGAGAGATACCAGCTCCCTCGGCACAGTGGTCTCTTCAAGCAATTTATGCCAAAGTATATCATACGACACCAGGTCGAAGGCCCTTGAAAGATCAAGAAAACACGCATATACTGGTGTCTTCCTGTCGGTATAGTACCTTACAGTTTGTTTCAGACACATAATTGCCATTTCCGTTGACAGGTTGGGTCTGAAGCCAAACTGTAAGTCATGAATCTGAAGGTGTTCGCTCAGTTGCGCGTTCATGAGACTGTCAAGGACCTTCGCCATGGTTGTGGCCAATGATATAGGGCGGTAATTATGCTTGTCAGATGGATCCCCTGTTTTGTTTTTTATAATTGGAACCACTATTGTCTTCATCATATCATCCGGAATAAAGGAATGTCCTATACAAAAATTAAACAGTAAACTCAAGACTCTGGGCAAGTGTACACCTGCATAACGCAAATGTTCTATACTTATTCCGTCATGACCCGGTGACTTTCCACGCTTCATCTTTCTTATGACGTTCTTCACGTCTAAGGGAATAATTCGGCCGTACTTCTCACCAGGCCTGACGTCTGGTTTACTTAAATTATAAAAATCACATGGCATTGGTTCTACAGTAAACATATCCTTAAATACATTTGCAATATTTTGATGCCCAACAGCACCGTCGACACTCACAGGAAGACTCGGCTTAGGATTCAACTGCCCCGTTTCTTTCCAAAAACTGGTAAAATCTTTAGCCTCATGTTTAGCTGCCAGTATGTCCATTTTTATTTGATCGGTGTTATCCTGGCACCATTTCAACTTCTTTTTAAACTCCTTGCGGGTTTCACACATACTCAAGTACAGGGGCCCCACGCGTGGCTTCCCCTGCAGAACCCAGTTACTGAAACTAAGCCGAGCCTTCCTGTGTAATTCTCCTACGTGCTTGTTCCACCCTACAATACATTTCTTTTTGTTTCTTTTAGTGGCAATCCGAGTTTTCTCCGAGGCACCACTCAAGATAGACTTAATGTTAGTGTACATCGCGTTAATTATGTGCCTATGTTCTATATTGTCACATGTATAGTCACAGCAGTCCCTTAATTCCACTGGAAAGTCTATGTTACGTAGTGCCCCGTTGCATAGTTCCCTATATTTACAAATTTGGTCATCATTTCTTATCCCCCATAAAGTTCTGCCATCTATTTCTTTATTTACAACAGTTTTACTTGGTAAACTCTTAAGATTACATGTTACTTCCAACGGAAAGTGGTCTGACCATGACACTTCATACAATACCTTAATACTTTCAATTGTTTGAAATGCCATTGACGTAACCAGGCAATGATCTAACCATCTTACAGTTCCGTGAGCCTCACTCAAGTAGGTATAAGTGTTCAGACAATCTGGCAAGAAATCCACGTCCGCGCATGACCAACTTTGTTCCTCACAGAAGTTCATCATTTCTTTAAAAAACAATTCCTTCGGATGCGCATTGAAGTCACCCATTATAAATACTGTATCTACATTACAATCATCAATAATCGCATTTATTTCCGAGAGACACGAAGAAAATTCATACAGGTTATCCTGAGAGTCAGTCGGCATATACACGGAGAACACTAACATTGATTGACACTGATTCACACATTTTATTGCCGAAATGCGCACACTATTACACTTAATAATCTCGACCACACTAAACGCACTCTTTCTCCAAAGAAGGGCCACCCCACCATAGGGCCTCCCACGCAGTACACCTTCAGCTGTGTCTACTGCTGAAACGCCGGCCGCCGCAAAGTCACAATGAATGTCGTTGAGATAGGACAGATCGTGAGGTAGCAGCCACGTCTCCTGCAGTGCAATTATATCGGCAGTGTCACACAGCTTGTTAATACAGTCTACTGATCTCTTTACAGACCTACAATTAAAACTCAATAGTTTGAGTAATTTATTTTTCGCAACCTTCTTGACATTTAAGCTAAACTTTTTTTAAACTAAATTTACGATATCTTCTGTGATTATTCGAAGAAGCGCTCACTTACACACACCCAACATATTAAAAGAAAAAAAGTTAAACGTGATTCGCTCCATACAAAAAAATCTAATAATTTTTTTTTTCAAACAAACTACCTAACTAACTTAAGAAGAAATTTTTATAAGAGTAAAAGTTGTCAGGAATATCATAGCGATATTGCCTATGTTCACTAATTTTCAATATGAGCCCACTGTGGGGCGTGGGGGGGGGGGTTAGTGACAGAGATGCGTTTTACGGGATGAGTTTTATAATTATTCAGCACTCTCCACCATTGTCACCTCTAACAGAGTATGCTTTCATGAGACTATATTTGTGCTCCTTTGTCGGAGACAGGCGACGGACGGCGACGCCGACGGCAGAGCGCGACCCACTCCGCCATACATATTTGATTGCGTTTCTTTAGACGTTATTTCACAGTTAAAGTGTTATTCCATTTGTGACGCCGTCGACAGTATTGTGAGAGCGACTTCTTTGCACAAACTTTCCTTATATTTTCATATCATGTTAAATTGTATTTTGCTGGCATTTGTTCTGACGGAATAAAAACTTACAATAGATATCAATCTTGCAAGTAATCGTGATAACATTATGTTGCAACCCGCGGGACACCATTTTGTCTTTATTCAATCAAAGATAACTAATACGAGTAAGTTGCTGTGGCTTTCAAGACGGTTGAAGCAATTAAAAATAGAGTTATTTTGTAACTCAAATTACTCTACAGAGTCTATCTTTGAAAGGGATCATCTGCTGTGAAACATACGGAACATGCAGCACGCAGCACGAAATCCGCAGCACGCAGCACGCAGCATGCAGCATGGTGGCACGGTGCCGCGCGGTGCCGCGCGGTGCGTCGTTTCTAAACAAAAAGCGGACTCTTTGCGTAGAATGTTAATCAACGCGCGGCGGTACGCAAGACGCGGGCGGGGTGCGGGCGGGGTGCGGGCGGAGTGCGGGCGCGGCGCGGGTCGTCTAAGTGGGTAAGGTAAAACGTAAATTCTTTATAAACCTGCGGTGCGCGTTTTCTTTACGATTATTACTTCCAGCTTTATGTACTTTATTCGACTAATGTTTAGTATAATCCAGGCTGGATTATACTAAACATTGGTTTGTTCATCTTTAATATATGTATTAGTTTCACAGCATTGCATTGGGGGCCTATTAGTGTGCTCTCAGGATCTCGAATCGGTGACACACAAGGTTTACCATCAACTATTTGGATGTTTATTTCGGAAGCGTTGATGATTATGGTTTTATGTTCCATCGCTTTGATTCGTGGTTTAACAAAACAGAACTAAAAGTATAATGAATTTGATGAAAATAGCTCGCAACAGTTCGCGAGTATTGGGTGTCTCTATGTAGTGTGCGGCCGAACTTGGTACATGTAAGCATTATATGAATCATTGGCCAGCATGGGCAGATATTAAACTATAAACTATTTGAACTGTACACTTGAAACTGGGCCCTAATATTTTAATCAAAATTATGAAGATCAGAAATATTAAGTACTTTTCAGGGGGCGTTGAAATTCTTAAGTAGAAATTGTAACATAAATTATGGAATCGTAGAAAGTTAAAGTTACCATTAACATAAATAAATACACGAGTGCGTGAATATGTGCGCGTGTTTGTCCAGTTATAGTCCAGCGGGCATTGTGTAAGGAGCGAGCTAATCCCCGACACAATGACACAATGCTCCCTGATCAAACACGCCGCCGCGCCGCGATCCACGAGCTTGTAGACACGACTACGGCATTCCTTCTCTGCTTTGTTTGTTTGGCACTGAGCAAACTTGAATAAATTACTAAATGTAGCGTTCTTATTATTTTAATATAACATGAAGTTAGTTGTGAGAGTCAACGTTGACTCTGTAGTCTGTACAGCGAGCGGTCCAAAGTGTTACGCACTCACAGTGACACAGGCTGCCCGAGACGTAATTATTTTATTAATAATTATTTATTTATTTATTTATTTATTTAACAATTTATGTACACACTAAATATAGAGAAGAAGAAAGGAACAGAAAATAGTACAAAGGTGATGCTTATTTCTAAAGAAATCTCTTCCAGCATACCTGCGAAAGGAGATACTAAAAAAGAGATGTAGACATAGTGTGTAAAAGAAGGAGAGAAAATGGAATACATACAGCATAAAACTAATTAAATATATACATACTCATACATACTACTATAAATATACTATACTAACTATACAAACTTACTACTTACTTACTTACTATAAAAACAATAAAATAACAAACAATAAATAGGTACTTATGCAATTATGACGATATGGATAGGTAATGATCTTTCACTCTTCTCTTAAAAACAGCAACCGTTTGGCAGTCTCTAATGTCAGGTGGAAGTGAATTCCACAACCGGACGGCGTGGACAGTGAAGGAATAGGAGTAGAAGTCGGTAGAGTGCGGAGGGGATTTGAGGAGGTTCCTAAGATGCGACCTGCAAGGTGCATCAGAGGGACGAGAGTAGGAAAACCGTTTCCGCAGATAGGATGGCGTTTTAGGGTTGTGTAGGATGTTAAATAGCAGACACAATATCCGAGAGTTCCTGCGAAGTCGAATTGGGAGCCACTTGAGCATTTTGCGAAAATGAGAAACATGATCGTACTTTTTAAGATTAAAAATGAAACGAATACAGATGTTTTGTAAGCGCTCAAGTTTATTATTTTATTGATGAAATTGAAAATAATGCCAAAACTGACATCACGATAAAAAATACTAATTCAAACGATCAGACATTAAATTCCCTATTTATGCAACCTGTTACAACTGATGATATTATAAAAATTATTGATAGCCTAAAAAACACAAACACTGTTGGATACGATGGCGTTTCTACAAAAGTCATAAAATTCACTAAAGAAGTAATAGCACCTCCATTAGCGCACATAATTAACTTATGTATTGCTGATGGAATATTCCCAGACAAACTAAAAACAGTTGTTATAAAACCATTGTTCAAAAAAGATAACAAAGCAGATTTGAAAAACTATAGACCTGTAGCAAAAATTCCAATTTTTTCTAAAATTTTTGAGAAGGTAATCTATAACTCTATTTACGCTTATTTCGAAAAATATCAATTATTTTGTAAAGAACAAAAGGGGTTCCGTAAGAACACTACAGTTAATATGGCACTCTTCGACCTACTAACAAACATCATGTCATCTGTGGATAAGAGAAATCCAATATGTGCTATCTACACTGATATGACCAAAGCCTTTGACTATGTGGATCATAAAATTCTGTTACACAAGCTACATAGTTACGGAGTTAGAGGGAACATCCTTCAGTTGATAGAATCGTACCTAAGTAATAGACTTCAATTTACAGAAATTTCTAGAATTTGTCCGAAGAGTAAAATAGAAACCATATATACATCTAAACCAAGGCTCGTAAAATATGGTGTTCCACAGGGTAGCGTACTGGGACCACCGCTTTTTTTAATATATATTAACGATCTCCCGAAAGTAACAACAAACAAAATGGTTCTCTTTGCGGATGACAGTACAGCTGTGGTTAAATGTAAAAATCATAATAATTACGAACAGGACATAAATAGCTGTTTAAGTGACACAATTCATTGGTTAAACAATAATAATTTAGTAATAAACCTAAGTAAGACAAAAATAATGCAATTTCATCAACGCAGTGAAAACCCAAAACTTAATATTGCTTACCAAGGCTGCAATATTGCAGAAGAAAATCAGGCGAAGTTTTTAGGTATAGTGATCGACAGCAAACTGACTTGGAAACCTCATATTGAAGTTGTATGCCAAAAAGTCAGCAAATCTGCGTATGCTCTCCGTCAACTTTCAAAAAAACTCAACAGTCAGGCTCTTTTAGCAGCCTACCATGGACTTGTTGTCTCTGTTTTGCGGTATGGTGTTATTTTCTGGGGACAGTCTACCGATAAGGAACTAGTATTTAGAATGCAGAAGCGATGTATAAGGTCAATGTGCGGTCTTAAAACAACTGATAGCTGTCTTCCCTATTTCAAATCTTTAAAAATTTTAACTTTTCCTTCTTTGTACATTTTGGAAACAGCCCTATTTGTAAAAAATAATCCACAATTATTTGAAAAACTGTCGGCAGTTAGAAAAAATCCGATACGAAGTCAATATGTAAACCAAATATGTCAAGTCAAATGTAAAACCGCACTAATGCAGAAAAGTTTTTTTGGTATCGCCCCACGCATTTATAATAAAGTACCTGATATTATAAAAAATATGACTGTAATAAAGTTTAAAAAGGCTCTGAACCAAATTTTAATTGAGAAATGTTATTACACCATTGACGATTTCCTTAATGATAAATCGCTGTACTGATTGACAAACTATTATTATTATGATTGACAGATTGACATACATTTAACTATTCTGACATTTTATTTATCCTTCTATTGACATACGCATCATTCTGTTTGACATTACTGATTAATTTTACTGCTGACATATTAATTTTAATTTTTTGTAATTCTAATGTTTTTACATCTAAATTTGTTCGGTATCAATATTATTAATTGATTTTAGAATTGAATATTATTTGCATGCCTATAAGACGGTAGAATATGGAGGACTATATTATATAAGAAAACATCTATGTACCAATTACCCATATTTGCAAAGAAATAAATGATTTGATTTGATTTGATTTGACGACATGTCCGACGTCCGAGCACGTTACGTTCACATGTGCGCCATTACAAGTTACGACTTACTTTTTGTTGGCCGTCGCGCGCTACCCGCCCACAGCGCGGGAAATGTAAGAGCGAGGTTTATACTAGGTAATTGTATTTTCATTTAACAGCGCACACTCACAGAAACGTACTCAAACGTGTATTGTACGTAATCGTGCAAGCAATTAAGTCGACATTGTCGTGTGCCCCTACACGTCCCCGCCGGGACCGGTACCGACGCTCGACGATGTCGCCGCATACCTTCCTACAGATATAATTTCTTAATTCCGCAGCGGCTGGCGCGCCGCCAGCAAATAAAACGTTGATGCTGCTCAGCACGTTAGCAGCACCGGCGGCGAGCGAGCGAGGGACCGGGCGGGAGGGGGGGCAGGGGGGGGTGCAGTACACGCTCTACTCGGAATGAGGGCCGTCATTACACCCGCCCTTTAATAAAAACATGCAGCATATTCGCGTCGATATAAACCTCTATAGCATTCTGCGCAAGTGACCCTCCACGATTTAGCACTTCATCGCTCGGAGTTTAGGAATCCTCTCTCATGTGGTCGCTGTCCATCACGCCGCGGCCGTGAGCTCTGCGCGCTCGCTCGCACCTGCTCCTCTCCGCAACAGATGTAATGCGTATTATATGTTTTATTGTGTTTGTGTCGCTTACAGCTGAAACAACAGTGAGGCAATCAAGGGCAAGCCATTTCCAAGCCAAGCAAGCAAACCAATTATATCGACTATGTAGATAGAGCCGGTATATACAATAAGTAGGCTATGATGGATAACTTAAGTGACAGACGTGAGAGTTCAAGTTAATAAGAGTAAAATAACAAGTTTTGGATCATTCTCACTAGTTCCTCCAGCAATTACTACCATGGAACTAGTGACATTTTTTTCTCAGTATGTTACATGGACTTTGATAATGCAACAAATGAAACTAAACTTAATCGTGATGAGGTACTTATAAACGTTTCTGCAATTTCTCTGGAGCAGATGAGATTCCTTAAAATAATCTAATTACCAGGCGCGCGCGAGGGCACGCGGCGGCCGCTGCCTGGCGGCTAAATTAAAAAAAAAACCGCTTCCTTTTTTTGTCACGGATAATTTGATACAGGAGTTGGATATCCATCCTACCCGGGGCGGCGGCGGTGTACAGTACGATTTAACAATATTGTATGAAAACTTTTCCGATTCAAATAAAATTAATTGGCGTCGACGAATAGATCAAGAAACTGTGAACCGCAAACGTTGCTCTGCAAACTAAAAATGTTCGGTTTTTTATTTGTCAGAGCCAGATTTTTTGTGAATATCAAATCGTCAGCAGTGATATGCGGTTTCGTTGTATTCGGCATTCGCTTCATCGATTGCTCTATTTTAGAGTTAGGAGCGTTCTGCGCGGTGTCTGCGCGCCGCAACAGAACACAACGCACATCGCACTGGCAACGTGTTGGTCTCGCTGCGGGCTGGTGCGGCTGGTGCGACTGGTGCGGCTGGTGCGGCTGGTGCGGCTGGTGCGGCTGATGTGTGGTGAACGGTGAAATATATTGCTAACTAGCTGTTACCCGCACATGCTACTGTTAGCTGTCATACTGTTAATCCTGGTGGACCAGCAGTGTGACTGAGTACCGTACTGATATATTTTTGCTGAATAGCAAATGATCAGAAATTATTTCTAATGCGAGAAGAACTAAAGTTTTGGGATAGAGGCCAAGGCCTCTTCTTCCTCGGTATCTGTTACCTCAGCTCCTCGCTAATTGCCCTGACAAAAGTATCCGCTAGTGACTAGCACTTTTATGTTTTTCTCGTATCAGATTGAATACCATTTAATAAACTATCGTGCGTACTTGTTAGTAGGCGACTGCAACAATGCCAAATTTGGTAAATATTATGTAAAAACATAGATTCTATGTGGTATTCTGACAAATTAATTTTAGAACGATTAATTATTTCAAGAGCTAGATTGATTCATTCATGGGCTATCAGAAAAAGCATCCGTTTAAAATCCAGAACGTTGTAGATATTTCGCAATCCGCAGTTTATGGTGGAAAGGAAAATTTCCAAAAAACTTTAAAAGCTTGATTTTTCCAAATTAATCCAATTTGAACTACGACTTACTGGAATTTAAATTGTTACAAATTAAGTCTAGTACCTTCAATTTTAAGGAACACACAATTACCACCTACCACCACCATTATCACTTTTGTAACAAGTAAAACTAAATTAAAAATTTAAAATACCCCCGACACAATGTACTTAGAGTTAAGTAAAAAATAATTCGTTAATTCACCATTTTGTGGTGGCGGCCATCTTGGATTTATACTTTATCATAATGTATAGTATTCTACTAGTTAAACCCTTTCATTTTATACCCATATTGGGGAGTTGTTTAATAAAACTGTGATCAGCCATTTTGTGGCGGCACGGCCATCTTGGACTGGTTTTATTAAACATTAATTCACTTATGGACCAAGAAAAACAAATTCAAAATCGGATCATCCGTTTGGGCGCTACGATGCCACAGACACACACACACACAGACACGTTAAACTTATAACACCCCGTCGTTCCTGCGTCGGGGGTTAAAAATCAAGTGTCGTTGGGTATGTTCGTAAGCGCTAACCTCCGAAAGTGTGTGCGAAGAACGGGCGGCTCACTAGTGTATTGGCTATCATTGAATGTACTCACCACTAGTTTTGGCTGCGGAGATTGGCACACGTTCATTTCCATCTTCATATTTGTGTACATAGGAAAGCTAACTGTTTCCAAATGGTATGTTGTGTGACGAGGCGGTTAACCCCGCGAGTGCCGCAGTCGGGCGCGTGAGAGACGCCACTCGGTCAGTCGGCACGGACTGACACTCACCTTCTAAGTTTAAAAAACCAAATCACGTTGAACTCAACTCGATAGTTTTCGTTTTATAACGTTATAGCGTATAAAGTAGATTTCCACACCCTAGCTGCTCATTAGAGCAGCACATATAATTTAAAAACAAATTTCACCCTCACTACGTAGCAGTTTTCTAAACCGATGAAATAAATATGACTTACACGCTGAAATATTGTTTAGACTGCCGCAACAAATGAGCAAGTCCACGCGGGGACTCTCTACAAATATTTACATAGATATTGCTTCATCGAGATACACGCCTTTGATAATCTTTGTAATATTATAAATTATGATGTTTGAATAAATATCAATTATGGTCGCAAGTGAGTCGCACTGTGCCCACCCTTTTATGCAAAACAAAATTGATCAAGGTTTTATACAACTCAGGTGAGAGGTCCTCACCGCACCGCACCGCGTCGTGTCACCAGTCACCGCGGCTCGGTACATTCCCAACAAAGAGGTGTTTGCCCACGATAGTGGGACAATCATTTTGCTTGAAATTAATTTGGCGCACGTTATAACCGAGGCTTGAGCCGAGCCCGAGCCGAGTTCCAATAGCGTGTTCCGAATACCGAGCGAACCTGCCCGCCGCTCGTCACCGACCAAATGGCTGTGTCCGTGCATCTGTGTGCGCCGGTACCTCGCCACACAGTGCGGTCGCACTGTGCACAGTATTTGTTTCAATCACAGCACATCGAAATTGAACAGCTGTCCCGGACTTCCAGCGACACGCGCGGCACTCGGAGACAGGCAGCGGCGCGGCAGCGGCGCGGCGGCGGCGCGGTGTGACTTTTCGCGAACGAACGAGCGGGAGTGTTGCCTGTTATGTGATCAATGCGAAATAGATTATCGCGTGTGCCGTGTGCCGCGTGTGTGTGTCGGTGCATTGTTGATCGTTCAGACTGTGCGGTCGGCGCCGTGTTCACTGCTGACTGCTGAGAGCCGCGCGCTGCGACTTGACGTCACAAACAATTTCACAGGTTCGCATCGTGTTCATGCCATTCCCGCTGTCACTGTCACACATTCCGATGTGTTCTATCTATGTATATTTTTCAAGCCTGAGCATCTGAATCTAGCTCGTAGCGCAAGAATTTAGAAAATATAATAAACTAGCCGATGCCCGGGGCTTCGCCCGCGTAAAATTGTAAACAAAACCTTCCTCTTGAATCACTCTATCTATTAAACCCGCATCAAAATCCGTTGCGTAGTTTTAAAAATCTAAGCATACATAGGGACCGACAGACGCGGCGGGAGACTTCCATTTATAATATGTAGTGATAGTGATATAATAATTTTTTATACATATTGTAGCGTTTACATAATTTAAATTTAATAATTTTATGTTGTGATCTTCCCTACAGCTAAACTGTGATAACAAAATTAAAGAATATCTTAACTATGATTATAAATAGATTATTTGAAAACTAGAAATGTAAAATAGAATAAAATCAAGAAATCGATATTCGCTGTGAAATATGTTCGATTTTTCTACCCTTGACGGAAGCTTCAGTCAAGGGCAACAATATCAGTTATATATAAAAGAATACCGGTCACATCAGTTTAGTAATTTACAACAACTTAACCAAATCTGAAAGTACATTAAAATTTGCACAGAACTTTATTTTTCCACAAACTACAACTATATTAGGTCCTATTAAAATAGATAGACAAATTTTAACACAGCCTTTGAATAGTAATTTAACACAGTACGTCTAGCCAAAGATTACCAAGCCTAAAAACACTGATTAAAGTGCTTTTATTTTGTTCGTAATTAGCTACTATCTTCTATTTATCCTAAGAACACTATCCAGAAAAGATGATGTGTAGTCAACTGAAAGTTACTATGGTTAGTTACAGAATGATTTTAAAAGAAATGACTGGGTACATTCACGAGGACGCGCCCATAATGGGTGTATTTATTCTCGAGTGTCGGCATTTATTATTTTAGGTCATGGGATGAATGTCTCTCGCGTCGATGGGATTACTAGACGAAGGACGTAACGTAGGTTATTAGGTCTATGGTAGACGCTATCCGTAAGGGTTTTCCTAGCAGTGATGTATGCCACGTCGTAGCACGCGTAGCAGTGATGTATGCCACGTCGTAGCACACGTAGCAGTGATGTATGCCACATCGTAGCACGCGTAGCAGTGATGTATGCCACGTGGTAGCACGCGTAGCAGTGATGTATGCCACATCGTAGCACGCGTAGCAGTGATGTATGCCACGTCGTAGCACGCGTAGCAGTGATGTATGCCACATCATAGCACGCGTAGCAGTGATGTATGCTATGTCATAGCACGCGCTGTGATCAAATCTGCTATTTCATAGTGTTTTGTCGATTGAATAAAAAGTGACGTAATTGTTTGTTCACCTTACGCCAGAAAGTCAGACAACCCGTCTTACCCAATGGTATCGTTTAACTGGATTGTGGAGGTCAGATGGGCAGTCGCTCCATGTAAAATACTGGTATTCAGCTGCATCCGGATAGACTGGAAGCCGACCCCAACGTAGTTGGGAAAAGGCTAGGCAGATGATGGATCTCACGCATCACGCAGAATATGGCTGAATTTGAGCAGAGTTTAAAATTATTTTATTTAATTAGTAATCTTATCAGCAGTGCAAGTAGGTACGTAAAAAATGAGTTTTTATGGAGTCAAAAACTCATTTTATCGAGCATAACTGTCATATTTATCTAATCGAGTCCTACGTACTTGCACTACTGGATCGGTAGTGCATGTGTACAAACAGTAAGCAAGAATCGATAATCTGATCGAGTGATCTCACTCATCACCGCTTGTTCCAAAACAGTCGGCGAAGTGTCGCGCGTCGCCGGCTGCCTGTCGTATTAGCGTCGTGTCGGCGCGGCACGTCGGCGTGTCACGCCGCGACGCGGCTCCGATTGGAAATTTGCACCTAAAAGCAAATGGACAGTTTTATTAAGACGGCTTACAGTTACGAGCTGCTCTTAAGCGCTCAGCAGCGTTTGAACTCTTTATAAAACGCGAAGATGATTTTAACGTTCAAAATCTGACTGACCATTATTTTTATAGCTAGCATATTTTATTACATGCTAAAATAATTATTACATGTAAAAAAAAATCCTATGTATGTTCGTCCGGAGATTTAAGTAAAATTAATTGAGCGTAAGTTTGTGTACGTCTATGACCCCGAGCAAGCGAATAGTGAGTCGAGTCGCCGCGTGCCGAAGCGGAGCGCTGCGGTTTATGTCGGCGTCTTAGTATCGGAGGCGCGCGGCGCGCGGCGGTGCGCGACTCGTCACACAAAGTGCGATGTGCAACACTACTACGCGATGCTATCTGCTCACAAACGATACTCTTACAGCATTTGCCTACCCTTTGTCTATGTTGAGGTCGCCTTCCAGTCTAACCGGATGCAGCTGAGTCTAGTACTCAGCGATACATGTGTATTTAACATATTTGATGCGACTGCCTATCTGACCTCCAGAAACCAGTAAGTATCCAAAGGGCACCGTATAACACTGTTTGTCACAGGTCACCGACTGCCGAAGATCTACAAATGGTTGAGCCGTTTAATGATTAACTGCGCTTCATGCGTGTATGTACCTAGATCTATATGTGAGTGAGAAAATATCCTTTAAAAAAGTAAAGCCAACTCTTTAAATTCATTGGCATCCTTACAAGTAAATCTGAACCCTATATACCTCTACCGGTGACCTAGTGATTCACATCATAACCTTTTGTTGTGTAAAGTCGGTGTCGAGAGGAAATAGAAGAATGATATCCCGTATAAAATTTACATTTGTCAAAGATTTTAATATCGAAAATGAATAATCAATAACTAATTAATAATGATCATAATACCGGCACAACTTTTGAAGAAAATGTCAAGTTTGACATGAACAAATATAAATATAAACATGAAAAATGGAAGATATACCAAAAGACGAAATCGTTTTAAGGAAAACAATCATATTACTTTGAATGATTAACTTCTTGTTGGACCTCCCCTGCAAACTGATATGAGACGACTTATTATGAGATGGTGTACAAAGAAGATTTATTTTGAGCCTGACATACAACGTATGTACTGCATGGTCTTAGTGACGAAAGAAAACAAGTGCCTGCAAATAATGTTTGGAGGAGCGACCCTAGCCAATAAGTCAAATATTACAGAGTCACGCTTGTCACTTTCGGAACAGGATCTGCCGCATACCTAAGAGCTGTTCAATCTTTACTCGACTAAAGTACGTAAATTATGTAATTTGGGACCACGTAATACGGCGGCGTAGCGATCGTGCGACGATCAGATGTCACTGCACGAGCAAGACGGGCTCGATACGACAGCAGCATCGCCTCGACTCCACCTCTCTGTTCCCTGTGTACTGCAGTGCCCATTACACAACAAAGAAGCTCTCGTGCGCGCTGCTTGGTTCATGTTCGCAAACAGAGGGCTCGTGAAGAACGTACCTAATTCAGTAGAAAGTGCTTGAATGGAGTATTCGCCCCGTAGCACGTTCGCGCTCTGCAAGCAGAATCAATCAATATTAGACTATCGAACAATGGAGTTCTGACACATTTTTACATTCATTCTGCAATGTTCAGTTAATACTCTTCTTTCCCTAGAAATATCTCTTTACTTTCGTACAAAACTGTAAAGGAGATGGAAATCGGTGCAACGGTGGGCTGAAATATGATAAGTTCAGATATGATGTAAAAATTAGTCATATTTGATATTAAACAATGTTAAAAATCAGCTCAATCCTCAATTCGGAAGAGAAAAATGAGAATGATAGTTTTCAAAACATAACCGATTAAATTAATCAATTACAGACTAACAAAAAGAAAAGCTTTGCAATAGGTAATTAACTGAAAGTATTAAAAATCACTTTGAATACTTGTTTACAATAATACTTAGTGCGTTTAATTAATAAAGAAAATGTCAATTTATAACTGAAAAACCCAAACGATTAACGATTTCGTATTGATTAAAATCAAACATATTTTTAGTAAAAGCAGCAGTATTATATTATCTGTGACAGCATGGGCAGCGGACCGTTTGAAACGTTGACTCGGCTCTCAGATTGGCAAAACTTATACAATTTTCAGCGAGGGACAGATAAAACTGAATCTATTAATTCATACCATTATCATCTCGTTACATACAGGTCTAAGAATAAATGTAATCGTTTCCGTCTCCTTCCAGGACATTATTGGAGAGGTTTAAAGCCAAAGAGGTTCCAATATGTGCGTTGTTAGTAGTTTGTTACTTGTGAGTGAAGTGTAGTTACGGATAGAATGAGTATGTTCATCTAGTGATTGGGGGCGGCACGGCGCGACACGACAATCGCATTAGCGGCGACGAGTCGCGAGGCGGCAGGTCGTCGCCGGGCAACATCACTTGCATACTCGCATATCTCGTGCAGTTCACTCTCTTGAGCACGCCCCCCCCCCCACCTGCTTGACTGTCCGATTTGGACTTGCCCATCCAGGGCTCCGTAGCGAAACAATTAACATAATAATAATATAAAAGATGACGTATTAAAAAAAACCACTGACTAGATCTCGTTCAAACAATTTTCGGTGGAAGTTTACATAGTAATGTACATACATCAATATATTTTTTTAAGTGTACACATTTTACCACTTTAAAAGTGTCTCTCGCGCAAACTTTTCAATTTAGAAAAAAAATATAATAGAAACCTCCATATCACATATGAAGACCTATCTATAGATACCCCACACGTATACAGGGTGTGAACCACATCATCACAAAGCCGTTAACCAAGCATTCTGTACATCAAACTAAGTAACTTTACGCAAAAAATATTGCTGGGTAGTGTTTTGTGGTAGAACTCAATGTAACGCACTTAAAACATTGTGCTGATGGATGGATTGAAAAGTATGGGGGCCGTTGAGGTATTAAAAGTAAAATCTTACAAAAAAACTTGTAAAAAAATTTGTAACTTTGACCCCCCTTATTATCTCCGTAACTAGAAGGTATGGTGTAAAATAAAACAATGATCGCAATGGTGGGGAGAACAAATGCCCTTCGGCTTCGTGAAGAGGTGTTTTACACCCTTTAGATTTGGTGAAAAAAAAAATAAGTTTCAGTTCTTAGTATGAAAATATATTGTTTTTTTTTTCCATTTTTGTGTGAAAATCTTAATGTGGTTCACAGAATACATATACTTTCCAAGTTTCAACGGCATAGTTCTTATAGTTTCGGAATAAAGTGGCTGTGATATACGGGCGGACAGACATGACGAATCCATAAGGTTTCCGTTTTTTGCCATTTGGTTACGGAACCCTAAAAAGCGTGACTATTTGTATATCATGTACTAGCTGACCCACGGAACTTCGTCTGCGTCACTTAGGAGAGAAAACGAAAGGAAAATAAATCCCAGTTTTTGCAACATTTTTCATTCCTGCTCCGCTCCTAATAATCGTAGCGTAATGTTAAATAGCCTACAGCCTTTCTCGATAAATGGCCGATAACAGCCGGCAGTTCCTGATATTAGCGCGTTCAACCAAACAAAAAAACTCTTCTGCTTAATTATATTAGTATAGAGATATATACTAGCTTCTGCCCGCAACTTCGATCGCGTGAAGTGTTGATATCGTAACGCATCGCTTGCTCAACGGAAGCTTTTTTCCCGCTCGCAACATTTCTTATTGCTGCTCCGCTCCTACTAAACATAGCGTGATGTTATATAGCTCAAAGCCTTTCTCGATGAATGGACTATCTAACGCAAAAAGATTTTTTCAATTCGAGCCGGTAGTTCCTGAGATTAGCGCGTTCAACCTAACAAACAAACAAACTCTTCTGCTTTATAATATGATGATGATGATGGCTTCTACCCGCGACTTCGTTCGCGTGAAGTTTTAATACCGCAACGCATCGCCTGCTCAACGGATGCTTTTATCGAGCTCACAACATTTCTTATTGCTGCTCCGCTCCTATTGAACATAGCGTGATGTTATATAGCCTATAGCCTTTCTCGATAAATGGACTATCCAACGCAAAAAGATTTTTCAATTCGAGCCAGTAGTTCCTGAGATTAGCGCGTTCAACCAAACAAACAAACTCTTCTGCTTTATAATATTAGTATAGATTACTATAGATAATAAATAAATATATAATAATATAGGTATAAATAATATAATAGATAACAGAAAAAAAAACAGCAGCACGGTTCAGTACTCGACGGGTAGAGGCGAGTCGGCTGTTGCGTGAACAATGGACCGGGATTTTACTCAATTATCAACTTTGGCATTACTCGAATATATTTTTGGTGCGTAATACTTCATTAGAGCTGTTCTCAGCGTCATTGTGGTAAGTTTAGCGGATCGTGCCGGACTAGCGCATGCCGCCCGCCGGCAGTAGCTCGGACGGTAATCCACTTTGTATTCATTCGCCTAACTAGGCTATTGTTCCATGCTTTCTGCGTTTCGTAAACAGTCATAAACACTCCGCTGCTCGGCAGTCGGCACTATTCATCACTTTGTCGTTTTTCGAGACATATGTGACAGCCGGGCTTCACACGGTGACTATTATAATACGTCTGTGATATATCAAATGTCTCTCATTTCTGAACAAAATATGTCATGTTGTGCGATCTCACCGAAATTGAAATATGTTTTCAAAATTGAAAACATACTTCAATTTCGATGTGCGCTGCGACTTATCGCACTTACTTCTACCAGAAACTAGTTCAAACGATCCAAAAGGTTCGCCGTGGTGCTACGAGCTACGCCGTAGTGGTGCTACGAGCTACGCCGTAGTGGCCATACGAGCTAAGCCGTAGTGGTGCTACGAGCTACGCCGTAGTGGTGCTGCGAGCTACGCCGTAGTGGTGCTGCGAGCTACGCCTTAGTGGTGCTACGAGATACCCCGTAGAAGTGCTACGAGCTACGCCGAAGTGGTGCTACGAGCTACGCCGTAGTGGTGCTACGAGCTACGCCGTAGTGGTGCTACGAGCTACGCCGTAGCCGTAGCCGGGCTATTACTTATCATTTAGTTCTTGAGGATGGAGCACATAACCTCTCATTATAGCGAAGTTGACGTTATGCGTATCTACGTGAAGATGAAGATCAGTTGGTGTATGTCAGAAGTGAAAATTAGTCAGTGCATAGATGAAAAATATCTAGTTCAATGAAATATTACAATTCGTAGAAACTGACTAGTCTGGTCCCGTCTACCGTTCGTAAATATTAGAATGTCTTTGTATTGTACACTTTAGGCGGTGTGTGTCCCACACACGTCCCGCACTAGTGCACGAGCGTGCGTGCACTGGCCTGCGCAGGTGCCCGACCACGCGGAATCGTGCTTAACGAGTTTTTATTCCACTTTGTTTAGACAATAACGTTAAAAGCGGTCGTTTACGTTGCGAGCTTTATGAAATATAAACTGTTGAAACATTTGTTATTTATTCGGCGCTCCACGCCGCTCATAAATTAATTAGTCGCCGCGCCGCGCCGCCGAGCCGCTCCACAGTTACTTATTCACGCGGTGGGCACGCGGAGCCCGCTGCCCGACTTCACCGCTGAGACTTTACGGAGCTGATTTACGAGCCGATATCTGAGGCCGCGAGGCCCTGCATGCATAAAAAGGTACTTTATCGGCGATACCACACCGCCCGCCCCTCACACCCGCGCGCCCCGTCGCTCCTCTCTGTACGATTATTGTTCGGGAATATTGCACATCACGCATCGACTTTACATTGACGTTGAGTGCCATCAAGTTCAGCGAGTCAACACTCGGCGGCCTCTAGCGCATGTTTACGCTAGTTCATAGTGCAGCTAGCGGGCAGGGGAGACTTATTTAATTACGATAATGTCCCGCGTTATCGATGTGACGCCACCCCGCGCCTCCCCGCGCCTCCCGCTCATTACGCACTATAATCTAAACGACACACGTACATTCATTCCGAGACATTTGCTCACATATTATACTATCTGTGTCTACACGTTATTTACTTTTTCTGATAACTTATAGTGCATGAATTATTCCCCTCTGTAAGAGTAGCATACAGATTGTATTATTTAGGTGTTGCTCTTAAAGGGCACAAATACTTGGGAGCTTCAGTGTGCGAGTGCGGCGCTCCCGCTCCGGTGCCAGGGCATTACGTTACAAACTCTGGAATAAATCCCCATCGGGAGAGTTTTGTCAGACTACCGCTCAGATAGCTGAGTATAAGATATTGGGACCAAAATACATTTCCTAATCATTTGAGTGATGTGCCTCAACACGGTGGGTGCCTGAAGATGCCATTGAACACTTGGCGAGACCAACTAGACGCGTGCTGAAATCGGTTATCTGCAGGTTGTATCTGTTGCTTGGTTTACCCGTTTGGCTAAAATGTGAGAACGAATGATAATTAGAAGCAAAAAAAATGAATGAGTTTAACGCAGTCACCGTGGCAGAGACAAGCGCGGAATGCGCGGGCGCCACCGAGGTTCTCGTCCGAGTAACATAATTATGACATATAATTGTAAGATGTGGTGAGTACTCACTTTAAGAATAAATAAAAGTCACACATCTTTAGTACATCCAGGCATGATCTCTATCGTACTATCACTATGAGGTAACTCAAATTGTATACCTGAGATTTATTCTCAGTTTACAAAGTGCCAAACCTTATTCTTTACTTTTTTAGGGTTCCGTACAAAAAATGAAAAAAAAAACGGAACCCTCACTCGTGCGTCTGTCTGTCTGTCCATCCGACTAACACAGTTAATTTGCTTCGAAACCACTGAAACAAATCAGGTAAAATTTGGTAGGATCGTGTAATACTTCGACCCAAACACAGATGTGCAAAGTAAATAAATATTTTATCTAAAAAAGGGCGGATTTTCGGGGGACAAATTAGAAAATTAAAATCATACATCAAATGAAAGGGCTCGTTATGAAAATCTCTTTTTTTTATTCAAGAAAGAAAACGAAAATTAACTATATGTTATTAATTTGTTACTGATCAGTTTGTTCTCTAAAGCCTTTAATCAATCAATCAATAGTCTTTATTTGTAAACACAGGTTACAGCAGTGTGACACAAGATGATACATTAGATACATATTAAAGTTTCTCTATGTTTTTGCCTTTACTTATCTTATCATTAGGAATCTGTTCTATCAGACCTATCTAAAAGAACCCAGTTTAGACAGGCTTGAAACTGCGACAAAGTTTCAATAAAAACAATTCAATTGGTGGCTCTCCTGAATGGGACACACCTCGTCCTCGTCCCACACCCCTCGCCCCGCTCCGCCCCGCCCCGGCCGTGGTGAACCGTTAGCAAAGCGATCAACTCAAGAATGTTTTAATGCGGCTTTTCCCGTGAGCTCAGTGTTAGTAGGTAGGTAGTGCTCCACCCGCGGCTCGCACTCGGCTCTCATTAGTTACTGACTAGCGAGTACAACACGCCGCGCCACCGCTTTATGGCTCGTAATCACCAAACTTAATAATGCGATTAGCTTGCTTAGCTTATGGGCTCATTACACGCAGAGCTACCTTTACAGCGCGGGTGGGAACCTCGCGTGCGTGACCATACTAATACTACCTTTCTCACTTATCAGACGTCACAATGTTACCACGAATTAACTCTTAAAATAACTCTCAGTTCATACTCGTCAGGAGGTACTCACGAATAGTTAGACATGCTCTGATCGCTCTTCGTCACCCGCGTTTGGAGCAGACTGTGACCGCAAAGAGATTTGCGAGAAATAGCCGCCGCATGACCGATACAAGTACTCATGTTCAAATACGTAACTTTGAGTCGGGCTAAACGTTTTGCGAATTCGAGTCGCCACGAGCCAAACAATTTTAATTGATCATTAGTTCATTAGCATTCTGCGCTACACTTGCTTCCAGATGCAGTTGAACAGACATGACTAATGAATAACTTTTTATTTATCCTGGACTTGTTTAAATTATTACTACAAGTTTTGTACTTGAAAAGTTGTGTGGTATTCGGTTAGCTTAGTATGGGCATGATGCGAAAGAATGAGGAAATGTCGTGAGTAAAGTTTTGAATATGATAGTGGATGGAGTAGAAGGAGATTAAAAAACGGTGGATGGACTGTGAGAAGAATAATAGGCAAGAAATGAAGTGACTGGTGAGATGACGAGTAATATAGAAGTATGGTAGATGATGTCAAGCTGACGGATAAGCGCAGGAGAATGATTTAAGTCTATTTCCAGACTGTAAGTAAGTACAATAATTTAAATGAATAATTGTCTATCAAACAGAAAGGTTTTCATAAAAAAAAGGTTTTAATAAAGGCGCACGGTGGTGCGCATGATGCGCGGTGGAGCGCAGCGCTGGCGCACGGGACAGCGTAAACGTTCCCGGAGCTCCCTGCGCGCCGCGGCCAAAGTTTTCGTCGGCGAGTAAGCAAACTCTAGTGGAAAGTGTAAGAGCGCCAAGTTACACGTGATTAAAGTTTAAACAAGGCCCGCCGTCGCACACCCCGCACCCTTCACCCCGCACTCCGCGAGCAGCACACACACCGACATGCTATATTGTTTGTTGTTTATAATTGCCCCGTGCGCAGTGTAAGTAAGTATACACAAACACCTACACCGAGTACTTATTGTTACGCCGCACACGTTAGTGGAACGTTCATGTTTGCATTACATTCATTGTTGATGTGATTCGGTAAGATTCCTATCTCAATTATGTACGATTAATTAAACGATGTTAGTCAATATTAATGAACATATATTTGTGCGCGTATTCTGAGTGTAATTACGGCTGTGCGGTTTGTCAATGGCTGGGTACTGTAGGGCGCGGTGCGGTGCGGCGCGGCGCGGTGCGGTGCGACGCGACACTGCGCGGCGCGGGGTGACTGAGCGTCGCGGCCGTTCCTCCGCATCATATTGTTCGCTCCGAGGAAGGCGCTTTGAATAGCGAACAGTATTATCTCGTCTGTATATTTGTCACGTAACCTCACGTCCTACAGATAACGTTCTCGGAATATTTATAGCGAGTATCATGTTTCAAAGAACTGCGCAACGCGCCACTGTCGCAACATTGCTCTATTTTAGTAGTATTTTTCAATATCGTTTGCGAGTCAAGCTGCCTTACATTATTGTCATGGTAGTAGTTTCTTTGAAGTTTGTTTCCGCCCAGTGAAAATGTGTCATCGAGAATGATGAGGATGGCTCATCTTGATCATCATCAGCTTCTCGTAGTAGGTTTAAATTGTATTTAGTAGTGCGCCTAAACACAACGCATCACACGTAGTACGTATAGCGCATATGCTCGGGTTTGAGTATCGTCGCCACCCGGTCGAAGCTCCTTGTTCCTCGCCGTTGCCAGTTTACATATATTACAACGTTACTGACAATTTTTTTTTACTTTGATTACTTCGCCGCATTTCGACAGCACATCAAAAGTACTTGAAAAGTCGGAAAAGTTCCGTCAAAGCGCGGAGCTGACGATTTCGTGAAGAGCCACTCTACTCGCCCACTTGCCCACCCATCCAACTACTCGTCTATCCACTACACTTTTGGCGATTTGTAAACGGATTGGGAATTATATATAATAGAATATATAGAGAGAACACATTGATAATAATAATAATAATAAAGTTTATTGTGTCCAAAAGTTATACACAAACAATTTGGGTTTGGAGTCTTCATTTAAGCAGATAATGCCTGTATTAGAGGACTCCGCTCCTTCACAACAGTAGGTACTTACTTAAAACACAATAAAGACAATGCAGTAAATTAAAATAACAAAATATAAATTATATAAATTATATGGACATGAGTGAGTGTGTGCATGAGTGTGTGGGTGTTGTTGAGTGTTATGAGTGTTGAAGGATGTGTGGTTGTATGAGTCTGTGTGTGTGACTGTACGTGTAGGTATGAGAGAGTAACTGTGTGTGTGAGCGTGAGCGGGACGTGTACATGTATTAAGTTACGTTTTGTAGGAGAGCTTCAGTATTTTCATATGTCAGTGGTTTTATCCAGTCAATTAACATTTCTTTACAAACATGATAAGATTTTGAATGTACAAATATTTCTTTATTTATTTTGTTATACAGTTGAGCTGAACGTTTACTGAATTGCATAGATCCGAATTTGGTCTTGGTCATAGGTGTTTGAACAATATTATGTTTCCTTCTCCTAGAATGTATTTCCGAATTATAAGGTAAGGTTTTGTGCTTTTTTAAAATTGTTTGAGTAATATATAGTTTTCTAACTGACAATACATCACTAATTTTGTAAAGGTTCTCTGTAGAAAATCTCCTTTTTTTAAAGTGCATTATTTTGAGCAGGGCTCGTTGTGCTCGCTCTAATTGGATGAATTTAGACTTTGCTGCCCCACCCCAAACAGGAATACATTGAAAAAGTAATGTGAGTAATGTTTAAATCTATTTTATGTATATCCACAGCGTGTGACTGTCCTTAAAGGAAAAGTTGTTCTCCGTGTCTGCAAGGAATCAAAAGGGAAAAGGTCTGTTAGTGAGGACATCGTGAGGTTTTGAAACTCCGTGTGGAGCAGGGAAGGAACACTAGTTCATTAAGAGCGAGAAGAAAAAAAGGAGAATTAAGCTCACTTACAAAAGTCCTAAAGAATCGCCCTGTGCAACTAAAGTATCGGACATGCAGGATAATTAATTGTCTGTTTTTGTTTAAATGAACATTTACGAAGTATTTGACGCAAAAACGTTCGCCATCTTGCCCAAACGTTATGTGTTCATCAAGTCCAACTATCATTTTATTATTACTACTATGGAACGAGCACAATCTGGTTATTCAGGGTGGACGTGGAAAGGACAGCGATGCTAAAACGGCTACTAGGAATTCAGTACATCAGACTGAAAAAAAACCAGCTGTTATCCCTACAAAACAGTAACAATGATCTACATTGTCGATGAAAAACGTTTTATAAATTTATAGAGCAGGTTTTTATAAAGTGCTCACTTTTGTTGATTCTGAGCCTAAATATAAAAAAAAACTGACTGTTTTAATAAATGTGAGTTATTTAATGACCACTCGTATCATTGTTACCCCTATTGTTATCACTATTTAGGTTGTGATGACTGAAAATGAGCAATCAGTTGTGAAAATTAAAGGAAATGAAGTATAATACTTATACATACTTCACTAGGTTAGATATTACTTGTAGATCGTGCTTGTATCATAGTTATAACCCTTGTAAGATAGTTAGACACCGCTTTTATATTACTTGATTCTAGGATATTCACCTAAAAAGTGCTCAACGCGCTAAAGAAGTTTTCACTTAAAAAAATAGTATCTTACTGCGAGTACTGCGACAGGTGTAAATTGTAAATTCCCGCTGACCCCCAGTGGCAGAGTTTTTTTTTTTTTGGCAAGGGAAATCATCAAATGACTTCTCCCACTCTGGGCGGAGCGGGAGGGTCAGATTCTTACTGACTAAAACCCATCCATGTTCCTTCCTCGCCCTTTATGTTCCGGGGCCGCGGTATCTCTTTCGAACAGGCCCGCAACCCCGGCAGGCTTCGGCCCTTGCGGGCCTCTCCTCTTATACTGATATCTCTTTGAGGCGCGCGTGGAACACGAAGGCGCCGTCGACACGGCCTGTCGTCGACGTTAGACGGACGGACGGCTAGCTAGCCCATAGATAACTGCCCACAGGCCCAGAGTTAATGTGCTCGAGTGCACAATAAACAGTGCGCCGCAGACACACGAGGCCACAGAGCACAGGTCCGGATCCGAATTAATTTCTCCCGTTTTCATAAACTATGGATAACCGTGAGTACAATTAAACAATTACATTGCGCGCCCCTGCCGCGGTCAGCCGCCAGTGAAATGACAATGACGCTGCACAAGCTCACGCACATATATACACGCGTGAGCGGGTGCACATCACATCATTGTTGGACTCAATTCTGTTATTAAGCAAGGGGAGGTGGGGACACGTGTGTCTGCGGGCGCCGCGCGCCGGCCGCCAGACGAATTGCGGCTAATAGACAAAGTTTATAGTGCGCCGTCGTTGCGCCCATCGTCCGCACCGGCTGCTAAGTTCGCGAACACGTTACAGACAATTTGGAAGTATAACCAGGTTAATTCCTTCACTTTCGTTGCGATCGTTCGCAGTATACAGACGTGCACGTTAACAGTATTTATTTATAAACGCAATAAAACCTTCTTTGGTGCTAAGTGTGTAGTTTAGTAAATTAAGGAAAGCTAACAATAGTGGACCGGTACAAAATGGATAACAACCCCGCTAATCCAAGTAGTTGAATGCAACCATGTGAGTTGAACAAGATTGTCTGGACTTCAAAAGAGATTGTGACCTCTGAGTTTGTTTCGACTGTTTCTTCTCAGAGTAGTCAAGAACAAAACACTGGTCCCGTATAGTTTAAAAAATAAGGAGGTGTAAAAGTGTTTGTGAAAACCAATTTGCAAATAAAGTATCATTTGTCATTTATTATCATCTGTGGCGATAGTTACAGCACTCTGATGACAATATTTGTGTCACTTGTTTAATTTAGTTCTTTAATTAAATAATATATATGTTACTGTAAAAGCCCGAAGTGCAGTAAATCTTAAGATTTCCCAGTAAATCCTAAGTTTTACCAGCTTCAGTGGTAAATGTCCGAAATGTTCTATGATCATCGTTAATTCCGGACATGTACCAACATACACTCGGTAAATCTTAAGATTTACCCCAGAGAAGCGGTAAATGTTAAAAAATTACTAATCGAAACGTGTCAGATAACTGTGGCGTACTCGCGAGCCGTCTGCAGCCCCCCTCAAAAGCGCGCTCGCCTCCGCGCGCTTCATTCGATCATTTTGCTCGTTTAAATACGAAATTGAATATAATAAAAGAAGAAAATGGTGAAATCAGGCATTACCTACATTTGTTACAAATACTTGTTTAACGTTCTCGAAGAAATACACGATACTGTTGGACACGGTGGGAGGACAAGGATCATAATGGAATCTTCCCGCAAGTATTAAAGTGTAACAAGACCTATTTGAGACTTTGCCAACGTTGCCTAAAGAAACAGAAGTCAAATTATAATGATGCGACTAATTATTAATAATAAATAAATGGTTAAAAAATACTCACATGATAATAAAAGTAATAAAAAATAATAACATTAAAACTGTATCATCCATCATAATTATAATTAAAACTATGTAAAGCTTTGACTGACCGATAATTAAAATAAACGATTAAGAAATTGTCACTATTTTATTCCCATAACCAACATTAACCAACCATCATTGGTAAATTTTGGCATTTCCCAAACTCTGCTGGTAAAAGCCAGAAATATTGTCTCTTTCTTATAAAATTCGGACATTTACCAACTCATGCTGGTAAATCTTAGGATTAACTGGGAAATCTTAAGATTTACCACACTTTGGGCTTTTACAGTAACATATATATATATTTTTTTTATTTACTTACCTTTGTATAGATGCTTTTTTACCTATTATTTGTGAATGAGTGAACATTGAAGGCCTTTTAGATTCCCGGATGCTGTTTAACTTTTGTTAAATATTCCTTTTGTTTTACATTTTTTTGTATAGCAAGCAACGACCTATTGTCGGGCCTACGCTGTCCCCCCATACTTTAGTACTAATGCTGTAATAAAACATAATAATATTGTAATACCAAATGATTTGAAAAGAGTAACCATGAAGTTTCTTGCCGGTTCTTCTCGATGACCAACGCGAACCGTGCACCTTTTTCGACGTTTTATAAGAGCCCATCCAGGCCTATGTGAAATAAAATATTTTGATTTTGATTTTAATTTTGATAATTCCTCAGTCTCACTTACACGTATATAGTATCCACGCCTGACATCCAAAAATAGATGACATCTATTTCAGCTAAAGTTAAACGAGGTTTGCTCTATTGCCACAGATGGCAAACTCAACTCATGGTACAATAATATACTTCAACTCAAGTCAACAGCAGAAATTGCCTTTAATGTAATCGATGCTCCGAAAGAGAAACACAACGTCACAGAATATTTTATGTAGCTCAGAGGCTATTCCAAATATGGAAGCTTTAATATTTCAGTTCCCAATATGATAGTTGCCTTTTCATAAATTAGACTTCCTGACGTGTTCAAAACTTCACCTCACCGGACACGAATGTTTTGGGAGATTCCCGCATCGAATCGGGTGGGAGGAAACGCCCGGGTGTTTCCACGGCGAGGATCAACCGGAAAACACGGTGGAGCATACGGTGGAGGTTTGTCCCGCGTGGGTGGAGCACAGCCGTATCCTCGTAGCGGAGATCAGCGGTGGCGAACTCTTGCGGCCAGGCCTGGTTCAATCCATGGTCCGGAGCGAGACGGAATGAGAAGCCGTCACATCCTTCAGCGAAGCAGTCATGCTAGCGACAGAGGTGGCGGAGCGCGAGAGGGAGAGAACATCTTGCCCCAGCCGCCGCGGGAGAGACACCGGCCGTCGGGGGTCACGTGGTGCCGCCCGGCCACCGTAGGTACGGGTCTGTAGACGTGAGCTATGGGCTAGCTCGCCCATAGCTCTATAAAAACCCAGTCTGTGCACCATATGTTAGGATGGGGAGAATACACATTTCCATAAGTTTTAAGGGGATGGGTAAATCGCCCTTGAATAGACCTATCATGGACCAGCAGCTCTTTCAAACGTTTTCCGTGCGTCTTACCACTTCCTTTTTCTTGTCTCGCCTGGAAGGAGAATATTTGGCCCAGGTAAACGAATTCTGTACTTTCTCCCCGTATAACTGCACTTCGATAGGTGAGCTGTTGATTATGAGCTTAGTCTTTGACATGTCTTCGTTTAAAATTGCCTCTAGTGACTTATTTGAATCAATTTCTGATGACTGCTAAGGCTGTAAATATACGTTGACCTGTTGAAGATAGATAGAAAGATAGAATAATCTTTATTATGTACACCATAAAAAAAAAACTTTTCAAAAGACCATCGTCAGCAGACCACTTTTGGCGGGCGAACTGAAGTGCGTGCCATATTTTGGGCCGCGGGCCTGCGGTTGAGCAGCCTTGTTGTAGACAATTACGTCTACCTGGGGACAAACAGTCCAGTTAGGTATGTCTAACTTCGAGAAAGAGGTCAATCGTCGAATCCAACTCGGCTGGATAGCCTTTGAGAAGTTGCGGGGTATCTTCTCGTCCAACTTTCCGCGGTATTCCAAGATGATAGTCAAGGACCAGTGTGTGCTACCCGTGATTACATACGGAACCAAAACGTGGTTATTCACAATGGGCCTCATCAGAAGGCTTAACGTCACACAAAGGGCAATGAAGCATAGCCATGCTCAGAGTTTCCCTTAAGTGGCAGTGGGCGGGGACACTGCTCGCAGAACGTATGAACGTATGAACGTACGCCGACGGGGTTGAAAAGTTCTGGAGAGGCAACCGCGAAATGAAGGACCACTGGATGCGAGTCGCACAGGATCGGTCAATGTGGCGACGCGAAATGATGATGATTATGAATTATTTTGTACCTGTATACTACGAGTAACAAAAGTCATAAGTATACAATCGTTTACAAACTTTGTGTGTATCCGAACGCGAAAATCCGCTTCCGCGCGTATTCAAAAGCACTTTTTGCCAATTAAAAAAACGGTAACAAACATTGCGTTTAATCAACAAACGGAATACAACAAATCGTGATTATAAAGGAGATTACATACGGTGATTAATCTAAAGGAGGGTTTACACTTCAACGGTATTGTCATTGAAAATAATTATCTTAATCATTTAGAACTTTGCATTACAACTTAGCTTTTTCAATGTTACGGCAGTCAGGTCTTTTCTTACATTCCTAAATATGTAGATGTCTGTGGCCATGTTTATGAAGTTATTCAGAGACATTTTTCAGGTACAAGTCGCCGTGTCGAGAAGTAAATAAAAAAATTAAATAAATTGTGTTTTATTTCAGGCAAAAATACCCATAAGTAGACCAGAAAAATACAATTCAACCCGACAAAATAATGGTCGCAAAGAAATCATTAATAATCATTAAAAAAAAAAAATATCATTAAATTCATGTAAAATAAATGTTCTCGATAAACTGGCGGCGCATCCAGAGTAGCGTGGCGCAATAAACGAGGTGCGCGTGGAGCGACAGGGCGAGTGCGCGCTGTGTTGTGCAACATGCAAGTACTGATGCGTGCGGCGAGTGCGTACGAATCGATTAATAGATTAAATATCTGTGCCGCGGCGAAGGTTCATTCATACTGTAACAGCCGCCCGTGGCTGTGACACACCACATGTCATGTCAGTGAGTGAACTGTCGCCACTACAATATTAACCGCGCGCCGTGTTTACAGCGAGCTGGGGAGCAAAGTCACGCCGACACTTAATATTCTATTATTTGAAGCGTGGACGTGTGAGTAATCCCACCACACACACACACACATACACGTACACGATCGCTCAGCACGCGAGTAAACAAACACAAACGGGCCTGAATTATTTAAATGTTCGGTGTCGCAGATCAGACACAAAGTCTTCGCAGGTGGGCCGTGAAACTCACTCATCCGTGTATAATGTAAAGAAAACATGTATGTGTCGCAGCTACCTGCGCGCCTCCGCCACCTCCGCCGCCTCCGCCGCGCCACCCGCGACATCCGCGCTATTGCGATCTGTCCCCGCCTTCCGGACAACTCAAACAGATCTGTGTTCGAGCGCCTTTAAGCTCACACATCGTGATTTATATTATTTTGTAGGGGATGTTAGGAATACTAAATGATGTAATGTTCCCTGATAATGTGAAAAGAATACGCGCTCACGTGAGCGAAGCCACGGTCACAGTTAGACCTGAATAAAGTAGTTTTCAGTGACTTTTGTTAGCCGCGTTATTCAATATTAGGATTCCATTCTGGAGTTCGTCTAAACTTATCGTTCCTGCTCTGGACCAAATCAAGTGAGTCTCTAAATGAATTATAATGAAATTGTTTAGAAAACATTTTGGCATCACTCGCTGTACAGCTAGTGAACGTATCGGAGCCCTCGGCCTCGCACGTTCGGTTCACAAAGTTGGCGCGCTCGGCGCCGCGTGTCGAACAGTAGATAAAGGCGAGTTAGAAACACAAACGTCAAGTTGATATTGTTGGTGAAGTTTAGAGCTGCGCTGATAACCGCCAGATCGTGACTAACAGCCCCCATCCGAAAACTGTTCGCGATATTATTTTAATACTATTCATTTTGTATCCTTTTCCCAAAACGATTTATTCCGTGACAAGCTAGTGAATGAGAAAGGTATATAACGAATATTTTCAAGGACAATTCTGCTAAAACTACGTTGCCGGTAGAGTCCATCGTCTTATTAGACGGCACTCGTCCGCAAATGGAGTCCATTACTAGCCAGATAATATGAGCAAACATCATGAAGAAAATCTAATAAAGCGCTCTTCTCCGGCAATCCATTTACAGAGGTACACTGTAATTGAATTGGTGTGTTATCGTCGTGGCGGCCGGCCGGCGCCGGGGAGCGTCGGGGACTTCAATAAAACATAGCAGGTAGCACGCGCGGGGGGGGGGAGGGGGCGCTCGCAGGAGAGTGCCGAACTACTGGACACCCAGCGGAGCTCAGCGCACGACACGCACGTCATGCTCCGCTGTGTGGCGGCGCGCAGCACGAAGCCTACATTCCGCGGCACTCTGTACTTGTGCAAGAATGTCAATCAGCGCCACCATGTACCGCCGACGACGTTAATTAGGAATCCGCTCGTGAATGCAATTAATCGTGACGTCACCAACTAAACTACTGTTGAACTCAGTTTAATGATGTCGCTGCGGCAGCTGTGAATGAGGCTCATTTATTACGTAACAGAAAGTTGTTATGTTGTAATAGACCCAATTTAAAAGTTTAAACGTATTTAGTTCATGTTGTACTCCACATTATTCCATTCTGAAAAACTGGAAAATGGCATAGCTTTTGCTACGAGCTCAATGACTTTCGCAGTAAACGCGCTACGACTTTCGTAGAACAGGTGCTAAAACTTGTCATAAATTAATTAAATTATTTTATGATAATTTCAGTTTAAGTACAGTCACTTGTAAGCTGTCCAACTGAGTGCAGGTGAGAATTCGAAAGTACAGGTAGAGTGAGTACATTTTGGTCACATATTTTTGTACAGTTGTACGGCATTCTTACCACCGATAGATCCATGTAATAAGAAAACGCGCAGTGCCGTAAAAAAATGGTGCGCCACAAAGTCGGTTTTTTTTTGTTTTCCGACAATTACCAGGGTAAATTTGGTCATTTGATTTTGTACGGCATCTGTGTCATACTATTTCAATACTGCTTCTAATCCATTATTCCGCAACGCCGTACAAAAATCTCGCGACAAGGGGATAAAATAGAGGGTTGCAATCCCCTCTCTTTCCGTAGTCCAGGGGGTGATTTGATACAACATGAAATAAATTTATTTTGAAAGTATTTTATGCGTGGATAATATTTTTTCATATGCCGTACATTTTCGTTGGTCCAAAGAGGACAAAAACTGAAAAAGAAAAAATCTAAAAGAAAATATCCATATAACGAAATGTAAGGTGAATTTATTTTTTATACGGCATCTAGATAGTTTATTTGTACAAATTTTCATAGTCTTTTCGTGATTTTGGGTTCCTAGTTAGAATCTATGTTAAATATGGATTTGTATACTATCGATTTATGCCAAAATATAGACATGTTGTCACTGATAATTCCAAAATACAACATATTTTTGAGAAGTACTCATGACACTGAAGTTAGCAGACACCTGTAAAATTGAAGCTTTTATTTCAGAAATTAAAACTTACAGTTTTTGAATTATGTAGACGTGCAATTTATTAAAAAAAAAAACATATTAAAAACATCATTAAAATTGTTATATGTCTGCTAATTTCAGTATCATAAGTACTCGCACATTTTTGGAGCGACGCGCGACGCGACGTTTCGTTTAGCATGTGTAGGGAATGTCGTATTTTATTCGGAAGTACTCGAGGAAAGTGTTTTCGTTCGCTCACACATAGTTCGATTAGTATGTGTGTCTGTTCTCTAATAAAACCATATTTTTTATTATTATCATTAAATTAATCGTTTTTTTTCTAAAAAAATACCATTTTTTTTATTATTATCATTAAACATATCGATTTTTTCAAAAAAATGATCATTTTATTTATTCACATCATTACAATGAAACAAATCAATTAAATGTATGTATCAATAATGTTTGAAGTATTTGCAAAATTTCAGTTTTTGCAATTCTCTATATTTTTTTTAGAACGGTTTCTTTTCAACGGTAGTACTATATAACATGCCAATAATAAAATAAAACTTACCATCCATAACTTCCTTCTCTCTCGAAAATATTGGTAAAACAAAGCCACTCACATCCATTCACAACTGGCAAAACACACAGAGACACACACGTTAGTTCATACACACACGCACGCATGCACACAGAGAGTAAGATAATCTAACTAATATTATAAATGTGAAAGATCATCATCATATCAGCTCGGAATCACCCACTGCTGGGTATCGGCCTCGCCTTTCTTCCGTCACACTTCCCGGTTCTGTGGCTCCCTGATACGGGTGTTTCCCGTCACTTTAATGATATCGTTGACCCAACGAGCAGTAGGACGGCCCTGGTTTCTTTGACCATACTTAACTTATGACGAATTTCGAAAGATAATATGTGTGTTACTCTTTCACCCGAAAACTACTGAACAGATCTGGATGTTTGGCACATAAAACCTGAATAACATATAGGATACTTTTTATCCCGATAGTGTAACCCCGTGTGTCAGTTATCGACCTTCACGCGGGCGAAAGTATTAGCTAGTAATGAATAAATGAATTCTGTATTACTTGTGCACCGCAGCGCACTTGTAAGGTGACTCGAACACGACGGTGACGTAGTTGAAACTCAGTTGCACAAATTTTTTGTCATGCCTCTTAAGTCCAAAGTCCAATTATTGTAAAAATCTTTATCAGTTACAGTATCTGTATTGTTTTTATTTTGAGATCACTGTATTATGATCGACATGACAGTAACCTTATAAGCACGAGAATAAAGCACACGGATCTGATCAAGCAGGCGGTACTACCACGTGATGGCCGACTTCAACTCAGTCAAAGACGCACGCCCCGGTGAGTCCGAGGTGAGTGAGGCTCGCCTTGTTCTCACCGAGCGCCGACGCACGCGAGATCCGCACGCTGTTCCATGAATATAAAACATTCGTGAAGTTTCGGATCCCCGTTTCACAAGCACGGCATCATGCTGATCAGAATTTAAGAAGAGAATAACTCGGAGGGTAATACGTCGCGCCGTGCGTCGTGCGTCGTCGGTGCGACACGAGAGCGAGCCATTAATTAATAGGTGCTATGACATTTTGAGATTTGCACACAATTAATCGGCGCGAATCCCGATCACACGACTTAACTCGAGTGGCGTGGAGAGCGGCACCGAGCACGAACAAGCACTGCCGAGAATCCGCGAGTACCCCGGCGCTAAAGAACTGATTGTTTGGGGAGGTCCGAGAGCGCGCCTATTGTGCGCTTCTCATTTACAAGCTAACTAAGAACGTTAACAGCGCCGGAGAGCTCTCGTGCCCTCCCAGCCTCCGGCTCGATGGCCCTCGATACAACACTCGGACTCAACTCGTCGAGCCGCGCAACACAACCCACACAACCCACACAACTACTCAAACTCACTCAATTGGACTGTTGTTTAATTTTGAATTAATGAAGCCCTTATAAGTTAGTGGAATATACCTAAATCATCTCATTTATGATTAACACGATATCTAAAACCGATGGTTTACACTTTGCCTAAGGCGTATTTTGACCTATTTCGGCCACATACTGTGAAGGGGAGAGACAAGCCTTGAAAAGCTGGTCATTGTTGACAATATCAAAGACAAGAGAGTGCGAGCTCAGTCCACAACGCGATGCCCTGAACAAGTAAAAAAAGCGTTCACAAGCAAAAGAGACAATTTGTTTTGGGCCCGCCTAGCCGTTGCATCTATTATTCATATTACACCAAAAAAAAGTAACCGTATAGTAGTAAATAGTATCAAACGAAATATTACATAGAAATTAAACTATGTTATGATATTTTGTTGCGAGTCAAATCAATGTCAATGTCATTTGGCAGAAAATAGTTACGTGAATAGGAACGTTTTTTCCGTTTACTAAAAACTACGGTACTTACCCTTTGGTAATAATATTCGCTATAGTTATAATAGAATCAGAATAGAATAAAAAAAAATATATAATTTAGCTGTGAGCATTTTTAAGGCTATTTTTAAAGGTCCACACTGTCTACTAAAATCGCATAGATGGTTTAAACAATCAACGTGACACGGAACGTTACAAATCCACTTTTTTAGTGGTTGACAGACACAAAAATGTCAAAATAATAAATTTTGACATTTACTTTTGCTGTTTATTTTGGTTTTCGTAAGTGTTTTTGCAGATTTTTCGCATATAATCCGGTTAGACATGGCTTAGCTAATTTAATCACTTTAATCTAGAGGTATTTGTTCTTTTCAACCGACTTCCAAAAAGAGGAGGTTATCAATTCGTCTGTATGTTTTTTTTTTTTTTTTTTTTTTTTTTTTTTTTTTTTTGTGTTTGTTACCTCAGAACTTTCGACTGGGTGAACCGATTTGGATGGTTCTTTTTTTGTTTGTAAGCTGGTGCTTCCCGTTTGGTCCCATTTTAATTTGCTGAAGACCTGATGCTGATCTTCGGAGATATACAACGGAACTCTTCAAAAATACACAGCAAATCTGCAGTGATTGCTGCAATCGCTTGTAGGTTCATTGTTTATACTATATCATGACGTAACATCACGCTTGTGTGACTGTTCCTAAATTACCCTAGGCTGATAAAATTTTCGTTTTTCCTAATTCGTGCTATTTATTAGTATTTATAGTCAGCTTCCCCCATAGGGGAAGGAGCAGCGCCCCGCCTCCGCGCAAGCTCTGTAGGTTTCGACCTTTGACTGGATGGCCTCCCACTGACTAGATGGACTGAATTCCAAATATGAGGGATTTGTCTTAGCCCTGTCCCTTCCTTAGAGGCTAGGGGACAGGGATGGGACACAAGGTGAAGTTAATATTGGAATTCACTGTTATATATATACATGAATAATATCGCCAATAAAGTATGAAGCCAATAAAACAAGAGGACGCAAAGATATGATATATGCTAAAAGTTAGGTAAGGAATCGTTACGCTTGTGCTTAAGAATGTATTAATTAGTTCGTTACGTTATCAGATTCCAAAAGTAGATGCCGCTTACAAACGCAAACGGGCCCATGTACAAGTACATGGGTTCGTTTTACAACGTTTGCCCAGCGTACGTGTATTGTTAGACCTAAGCGCATTGTCCTACTAAGGGCACTGCTACGAACTCCAACAACACACGTTCCCTAAGCACTTTCTAACATGCCTTTTCCAATCCTAAGACTTGGGTTGTGAGGCCAATGCCATTGAAGAAGACAGGTTTTCATTATCTTTTCTTACACGCGTACTCTCGTTGATAAACACCCTTACGACCGTCTACCCCATTTATTAGATCAATTTGCACAAGCGCATCGTAGACTCAGTCTGTAGCAGAATAAATTGCAATGTTACTGTTGAACGCCGAAATGGTTATATGTTTCGTCATTTCTTGTCCCTCTAATCTTCCCCAAGTAGTGTTTGTGTGTTTCGCTAAATTGTGACGATTTAGTGATAGGCCTGTGGCAGCCGGGGTTTGTTTTAACGAGACACAGTCCCTAGCGTTCCTTAGAACGTAGCTATCAATTTAGGTTGTGATACTTCGTGATGCCTACCCCACTCCCAGGGACACACGCCACCAGTTCCAGAGCAATTTTCTGAGCTAGACTTTTACAGGAAGCATTATTCATCAGCAGCGTTTGATTGACTTGTAACACAAGTACAAGTTAGTATTATAATACTAAACATTATAATCTGTTTTAGTCCATTTGTGGATGTTATGGTGCTGTCACTACTGAACAATATACTTTGTTCTAACCAAAATGCGAACATTACGATTCGGCCTTCCATATGTCAGTTAGAAGTCGATAGTCGTCAATAGTCGATTGTATTTGGGTACAATGTACACGTTTTATGTACGTTGTAGAGTGTAAGCGGTAGGCTTTCTTCGTCTCCCTAGACCAAACGCAGCATATGAATATTTGCTCAGGTACGGGTTAGGAAGTGGACACATAATATACATGAGATAATAATATAAGTACATTATGATGACGTGATGCAATCGCTCCGTCATGCTGCAATAAATGAATACTGTCAGCCCTTCCACGCTACAGTCCAACTGCAATTTAAGCGAGGTTTTAATTATAGTTAACACTTACCACGTGTTCTTTAAAGATGGTCAGTCTTCAACTAACTTACTGAATACGGTAGTTTCGCCTTCGCCGCAGCCTGGCTCCTTTCACGTAACAACACTCACTTTTACTAGACTTAATATGACTACTAAAATTTTAGCTTATAAAATATTATTCGTCCTCGGGGAGTTGATGCGCATCTTAATACCGAAACTATGCTAACTTTCCGAGTCTAACCTAGGACGTCCTAGTGCTTTTACTATTATAGACCGGTCTATCCCGCGAACTCAGCCAGACCTCTCCATGCGTCTAAGGCCATCTCTCGCTCACCTCGATTAATCTAAACAGACCTTTCCATCCAACTATTATAAACGTTTACAAACATTATCACACTTTCGCGGTCACACACTCAGACATAGACTCCTAGTATTTTCTACGTCTCCTAGCTTAACTCCTAGCTTATCGTCTCCACCCTCTAGCGGTCTCCAACCGACTGTCTTCAGCCTACCTCCTCCTGGCCCTCGCTCCCCGCCTTTTTAGCAAAATCCCACGGCACGTCCCTTTTTTGTGAAGCTTTCAATTGTTTGAAGTGATCGTCCGGGTTTTGCCCAATGACCAGAGTTTATTACAAACACGTGTGCTTATTATGAGTCGCTCGTAGAAATAGGATATTTTTAAGTTTCTAAAGAATCATTTGAGAAGCTTGTCAGCCATACCCATTAAAATAAGGGATTTATGAGCTTGAAAGTTTTTACGTTTTGTCCTTCAATGCCAAATGTAGAAAGTTAATAGCTTTGTAAGTGTTTGGCTCCATGTGTTGATTTTAAAATAAATATTAAGAAAGTATTTGCTTAATAATTGTATCGACCAGTCACATTCCCCCCTCTGAAAATCAGACGCGTGACGCAGTGCAGCGTATGATCTTTTACAATAGGAAATTCTGTGCCTTTCCATGTAATAGTAGAATTCATAATCACATCTAGCTGATAAGCTAGCCTAATCAGATTACTATATTTTCCAGCTGGAACACTAATGTATTAAGACACATTGTCTGCTATTATAATTTTGTTTAGTTTCGCAGAAGCATCTTTTATTGCCACATAATTCCTGAACTTGAACTTATTCAACCTCAAAATACTCTTGTCATTTGCCACGTTTCTGGTAATTCCAGAAGACCTGTGCATGCTAATAATTTAGTTTTACATACCAGAGTCTCATAAAAGAGTATTTGTGCTATAGAGCGAAGCTACCTGCGGTGCTCCCTCGTTCTAAACTCAGCCTTATGCAGCTGCCGCTGGACAGAGGCCTCTCCCAATGCACCTTAATGCTTAGCCAGCTATCAGCTGTTCGTAGTCGTATCCAGGAGTAGCTGAAATGGTCCGCACATAGACATATTAGACTTTATTCCAATTAATCGCCCCCCTCCGATTTTAAGAGGAAAGAGCAGTTCTGAAATCCAACTATAGTAGGAAAGCTGTATCAGAAAATCAATGCTATCTATTCTTAATTAATTATCATTTGCTCTTTGATATGTTGAATAAAAGTCCATCTACCATTTAAATCGTAATACATTTCGTGCACCTTGAGTAAACATATAAGGTTCTTGACCTTAACTTTGAAATGTAGATAGGTACTCTAGGATATCAAAGTAGTTATGGCCTCATTAGCTCGTAACCGCATTACACAACTCAGTTTTGTAATGTTCACACTTGGTTATTGAAATATTATGTGCAAGAACTTTATCTATCAGGCACCAATATTGGAACTGCTTAGGAAGGTTTATGTAGTCATGTAGCTCAAAAAAATAATACAGTTATAGTAGTGATAACAAAGTAATACCACGTGACTAGGGTTAACTATAGTGTCCATTAAAAGTGAAACTTAGCTTCGTTACTGGAGCCGTGCTACACTACACCTGCCGTTGAAGTCAGCCGATGTCAGCTGAATTTGATCAAACTTTAACCCGTACGCAACGCACCAGTAAAGTCTAGTGACAGCCATGTGAAGATTGATATATCCTGGAATTTGAAATAAATCCACACGAGTATTCGTCCAATTATATGACATACGTTATGACATTGGAAAGTTTTAGGTTAACTCTCCATGACGTTATTGTAACTCTTGAAAATAAACTCTCATTTTCTAAACGTTATGCTTCTTAGTATCTAAGCACTATTAATATAAATACTCATACCATTCTACTCACTACCATTCATCCTTATACCAATACAAAACTTTCAATTTTATCGTAAACTATTGTATTTCAATTTCAATTGAAATCTGTCCGTGTATTATTAACACACGATACTTGCATTAACAGGGAGTCGAACCCATAATTACTGTTGCACTGGAACACAAACAAGTCTTATAAATCGTTACCTACACTTAAATCTAGGTACATCACATCATCCATATTTAGTATATGGGAACTGAACCCACTAACCGTGACACAGAAATTTAATTACTTATCAACTATTGCGCCAGGCGGGAATCGAACCCAAAATCCATGACAATGGAATACAGGTTTATATTTTTGTATTGACTAATACATCATGCGGGAATTGAACCCGCTACCAGTGGTTGAAGGATTCAATCACGACAACTAAACCATTATCGTAACATCTGTTATTTATTGTAGCCGTTGTAAGCTCTAGCTGCGCCGTCTATCACAATTCCTAGAACCATAAAATTACGTTGTGTTTTTATTGTAGTAACCCATTCATTGTTCTTTCTCGTTGCACTGAATTGTATCAGTACATTTAATGACGAGAATCCTGGTCACGGCACCACATGTGACTGTTCCTAAATTACCCTAGGCTGATAAAATTTTCGTTTTTCCTAATTCGTGCTATTTATTAGTATTTATAGTCAGCTTCCCCCATAGGGGAAGGAGCAGCGCCCCGCCTCCGCGCAAGCTCTGTAGGTTTCGACCTTTGACTGGATGGCCTCCCACTGACTAGATGGACTGAATTCCAAATATGAGGGATTTGTCTTAGCCCTGTCCCTTCCTTAGAGGCTAGGGGACAGGGATGGGACACAAGGTGAAGTTAATATTGGAATTCACTGTTATATATATACATGAATAATATCGCCAATAAAGTATGAAGCCAATAAAACAAGAGGACGCAAAGATATGATATATGCTAAAAGTTAGGTAAGGAATCGTTACGCTTGTGCTTAAGAATGTATTAATTAGTTCGTTACGTTATCAGATTCCAAAAGTAGATGCCGCTTACAAACGCAAACGGGCCCATGTACAAGTACATGGGTTCGTTTTACAACGTTTGCCCAGCGTACGTGTATTGTTAGACCTAAGCGCATTGTCCTACTAAGGGCACTGCTACGAACTCCAACAACACACGTTCCCTAAGCACTTTCTAACATGCCTTTTCCAATCCTAAGACTTGGGTTGTGAGGCCAATGCCATTGAAGAAGACAGGTTTTCATTATCTTTTCTTACACGCGTACTCTCGTTGATAAACACCCTTACGACCGTCTACCCCATTTATTAGATCAATTTGCACAAGCGCATCGTAGACTCAGTCTGTAGCAGAATAAATTGCAATGTTACTGTTGAACGCCGAAATGGTTATATGTTTCGTCATTTCTTGTCCCTCTAATCTTCCCCAAGTAGTGTTTGTGTGTTTCGCTAAATTGTGACGATTTAGTGATAGGCCTGTGGCAGCCGGGGTTTGTTTTAACGAGACACAGTCCCTAGCGTTCCTTAGAACGTAGCTATCAATTTAGGTTGTGATACTTCGTGATGCCTACCCCACTCCCAGGGACACACGCCACCAGTTCCAGAGCAATTTTCTGAGCTAGACTTTTACAGGAAGCATTATTCATCAGCAGCGTTTGATTGACTTGTAACACAAGTACAAGTTAGTATTATAATACTAAACATTATAATCTGTTTTAGTCCATTTGTGGATGTTATGGTGCTGTCACTACTGAACAATATACTTTGTTCTAACCAAAATGCGAACATTACGATTCGGCCTTCCATATGTCAGTTAGAAGTCGATAGTCGTCAATAGTCGATTGTATTTGGGTACAATGTACACGTTTTATGTACGTTGTAGAGTGTAAGCGGTAGGCTTTCTTCGTCTCCCTAGACCAAACGCAGCATATGAATATTTGCTCAGGTACGGGTTAGGAAGTGGACACATAATATACATGAGATAATAATATAAGTACATTATGATGACGTGATGCAATCGCTCCGTCATGCTGCAATAAATGAATACTGTCAGCCCTTCCACGCTACAGTCCAACTGCAATTTAAGCGAGGTTTTAATTATAGTTAACACTTACCACGTGTTCTTTAAAGATGGTCAGTCTTCAACTAACTTACTGAATACGGTAGTTTCGCCTTCGCCGCAGCCTGGCTCCTTTCACGTAACAACACTCACTTTTACTAGACTTAATATGACTACTAATATTTTAGCTTATAAAATATTATTCGTCCTCGGGGAGTTGATGCGCATCTTAATACCGAAACTATGCTAACTTTCCGAGTCTAACCTAGGACGTCCTAGTGCTTTTACTATTATAGACCGGTCTATCCCGCGAACTCAGCCAGACCTCTCCATGCGTCTAAGGCCATCTCTCGCTCACCTCGATTAATCTAAACAGACCTTTCCATCCAACTATTATAAACGTTTACAAACATTATCACACTTTCGCGGTCACACACTCAGACATAGACTCCTAGTATTTTCTACGTCTCCTAGCTTAACTCCTAGCTTATCGTCTCCACCCTCTAGCGGTCTCCAACCGACTGTCTTCAGCCTACCTCCTCCTGGCCCTCGCTCTCCGCCTTTTTAGCAAAATCCCACGGCACGTCCCTTTTTTGTGAAGCTTTCAATTGTTTGAAGTGATCGTCCGGGTTTTGCCCAATGACCAGAGTTTATTACAAACACGTGTGCTTATTATGAGTCGCTCGTAGAAATAGGATATTTTTAAGTTTCTAAAGAATCATTTGAGAAGCTTGTCAGCCATACCCATTAAAATAAGGGATTTATGAGCTTGAAAGTTTTTACGTTTTGTCCTTCAATGCCAAATGTAGAAAGTTAATAGCTTTGTAAGTGTTTGGCTCCATGTGTTGATTTTAAAATAAATATTAAGAAAGTATTTGCTTAATAATTGTATCGACCAGTCACACTTGTATGGTCTGAGGGGGTACGCACATGTGTAAAATACACCCAGATTTTGAAAATGTTTGTTACCTCAGAACTTTCGACTGGGTGAACCGATTTTGATGGTTCTTTTTTTATTTGAAAGCTGGTGCTCCATTTGTGGTTTCATAATCGTCAAATCAGTATCTGATGATGGGGTTCTGGAGAAATAGAGAGAATTCTTCACATTATATAGGCACACTAGAAGCGATTTTGGTAGTTTTAGGAAGTGTACTGTCTCGAAGTGATCCCATTTCAATTTGATGAAGATCTGATGAAGAACTTCGGAGATATGCAACGGAACTCCTCAATAAATGATAGCAAATGTACTGGGATTGCCGAAATCTCATATCTGTCTATTGTTTACACCAGTTCATAACCTAAAATCACGCCGGTACGCTGTGAAAGGGCAAGCACATGTGAACCACTAAAAAGTGAAAAATAAAAACTTTTTTACAAAAAATAAAACCGACTTCAGAGAAAACAAAAAAGTGAAAAATAACTTCAGAAAAAACGCTTCAGAAGTCGGTGACAAAAAAACTAAATCAATCAAACAAAGGTCACCGACTTCTGAAGCGTTTTTTCTGAAGTTATTTTTCACTTTTTTGTTTTCTCTGAAGTCGGTTTTATTTTTTTGTAGACATCCTTTTGATGGTTAATAATGTTTGCCATAATTTAAAATGCAGTAATTTTATATACTATACTTGTATTTGCCATGATTTCATTAGAAGTAACGCTTCAGTTCCCATAATCGTGAAATTACATAAAATCATTTTCACTAATTTCAATGGTCGTAATCGGTCAAGTGTCATAATAATGCTTCGCGCTCGTCTTGGCGGGGGCACTGCCGTGTTCCTCGATTTAAATCAGTAAAGTTGTTTTCTATTTTTTTTTTTCAATAATGTTGTATTTATACACCATAATATTTATTCCCCCATACTAGCACAACAATGCTAGTTCAGTACATGGCAAGCGCAATGCAAGTTAATATTCATATTCATTTATTTTGCATTCCATAATGATACAACATAGCGACCTCTCTATAATTTAAGAACTGTATTCACTACCTATGTTACACAAATAAAATTGATTTTGATTTTTAAAACATGCAGCAAGTATTCAGAAAGCCTGCAGCAAGCATACAACAAACATTCAGCAGGCATACAGCGAGCGTGCAGCAAGCATGCAAGCACGCATACAGTATGCAAGCAAGCATGCAGCATGCAAGCGAGCAAGCAAGCATGCAGCATGCAAGCGAGCAAGCAACATGCAGAGTGCATGGTTTCTGTCACGGCTCTAATATTAAGAAAATGGATAAATAAGAAACAAATACGATGAAAATACTGGATATGCCGTGCAACGTGGCAAGTTGCGTTGTCGTAACGTGATTATTTACGTTGCTCGACGTGGACTTCCACGTCACGTTGCCATGCCGTGGCACGTTGCGTCGTCGTAACGTGTTTATGTGTTTGAGCCCTTACATTCAGGCACAAGAATGTATGTAATCGTTTTTGTCTCTTTTGAAAATAAAATTATTAATAAACCAACATAAAAAAACTAAAAAGCTCTTTTTAAACCTGCTAAAACTAGCAACTATCTTGTTGGTAGAATGTGTTTTTTTGGAACTCAAATCCCACGCCTAGCAGCCCCGAAGTCAATGGCACTGAACTAACACGTGCCGCTCAATAATTCATTATTTTGAACTGAACCTGCGAAGCTAAATAAGGAGAGATTACTGGAACGGCAGACGTGTCAAGTTTGGACGACTACATTAGTGAAGTTGCTTTCGATCAATGTTATAAACAAGTTTCACCAACAGCGATAAGTTGCGAGTGGAGTGTCAAGTAGCGAGTGAGTGGGTTGGGCGCGTTCGGCGCGTTCGCCGATCTGCGTATCAATAATTCAGCGCCGCTATCGACTCCACGTGCATTATATACAAGCTCGTGACTTTCGCTCTCTCTGCTGGCAGAACTCCTGCGCAAACATCCTGCTCGCGAGCGACGCGCGACGTGTCGTACTTGTTAATGAAACTTGTTTTTCAATAGTGGTACATCGGCGGACTTAGTGTCAGTAAACGTTTCGAGTCTGAGGCCCTACTCTCTAGCGCTTCGTCCGTATATTCGAATACTCCTACTACCTCTACTACTCCTGTTTGCTGAGGGTCGGCGGCGGCCGCGCGTGCTTCTTTGAAAATAAGGCTCGATTTTGTATGAGACGCGTAAGCATCCGTTCAGATGAACGCGCGCGAAGGCGTCTCATACAAAATAGTTGTTTTCTAGGGCATAAACTGAATAAGGCTAAAGAAGTGTGAATAGCTCCTAAACCTCTCTTGTAGAACGTGTGGCAGAACTTCTCATTATTATGTACTGTTGTCCGCGGCCTTCGTTTGCGTCAATTAATTATAAGAAAATATTACTTTTCTTTTTAAATCAGATGTTGTCACAAATTTCCTTGAAATGGGTTTGATTTACAGTAGGCCAGTAAAAGTCCAGTCAATATCTTTCTATTGCATTGGTTAAATTTTTTTTGCACGGAACCCTCATCATTTTGTTAAAATAAAAGTAGCCTAAGTTATTACTTATAACATAAGCGACCATCCCGTCAAAATTAAGTAGTCAAGCTGTTTCAAGACAAACAGACAGCAAAAAAATGTTGTAAACTCGTAAGTGCCGAGCTTTTTATTTTCATATGCTGTTATAGGAGTAAGGTTCACTTTTGACTGTGGGAATTTTGAGTAAGAGAGATACGTGTTTCCTTTATGCTGATTTATTTGCGACTAGTTTTTAAGTACAATATTTCTTATTGATATGAGGGCACTCACACACATGCATACGTAATGTTTAACTACTGCACACATTCAAGCATTCTAACTCAACATATGCATTCAATGAAAAGCTGTCATTTTGATGTTAGAAACAAACACTTGAATTTCATTTATTAGTATTGATATAATTATTACATGTTATGATCAGAACAAATTACGTTACTGATTTTTCAGTTAGTTCTTGTTCCCTCAAACCAAAATTGCTATCTGTAACTTTGCCCGGATTCAAACCTTAAAAAGCAATACCAGCCGTCACGAGTGCATCCAGAACTAATCAGGCGGTCACCATCGTGACGGGGGGCCTCTGAGGGCCTGCTCCGACAGCAGACTGTGATACCCGGATGACATTCTAATATAACCTTTATACGTCAAACAATTTATTTATTGTTGTTATAGGTGGGTAACAAATAATGGGAATAAAATGTAAAAATAAACACCCCTACAAAGTATAGGTGCACGGCGTGTCAGCGGCAGTTAGTCGTGTTGTCTGCGGAGTGCGTGTCGCGGGTCTCAAGCAGCGCGTCATTAGCTCCGCATTGTGCACACTGAGCTCGTCTGTCGTCGACGTGGCACCGAGAACAAGTCAGCCTTATTACATTTTGAAGTGTAAAGAAAAAAATCTGCATCTTACCTGCCACTCGGCTGATTGTCTCGTTCGAGCCCACTTCCTGCTCGGTCGGACTCACGGACATCTACTTGTCTATTGAAGTAATATAGATTATCCTATTTTAATCGTATAATACTGATTTTAGATGTTTTTGAATTAAATCGTACATTTCGCAAATAGTAGGTGGAGTGTGAGGTATATGAAGGAAACTAGAGAGATCAGCCGCAACTGTTAGGATAAGTCAAAGAATTGTCATTTGTGAATTGAGTACTAAGTGCTTGTGGTGTGTGCGCCGCCGCGCCGTACACGTGCATCAGTAGGTACGTCGTCGTCCAACTTAAAGTGTGATGCGAAAACTCACGACTTCTGTGGTGTGTTTGTTTACTGAATATGACAGGTTAAGGAAGGGATCCTGCAAGATTTATGCATTTACACAATCAAATCATAAGTCGATGTGTTAGGAATTGGTGATTGATCAAACTGCTGATTTTCCATTAATTCCTTGTTTGAGTCAGGAAGCGTGTTTGGTACTGCCTAGCGTTCTAGCGGTCAGTTGCAGAAATAAATAAATGGTTGGTTTGAAAAACAGAACCGGTCGCATCAGGGATTGTTAGAGTGAAGTGTGTAAGTAATAGTAAGCATGTATGTAGACAGCCTTATTTAAAATGCTTCTTCAGCAATACTGTTTTATCAAATTGTAAGTATTTTAAGACACATTAAAGCAGACCGTGAAACCAAACAGACGTATCATTTCAACTCTTCCGACCTAGCGACCTGATCACACTGCATGGCGACCCTGCCAGTGCTCATGTCACTCTACCATACTGCAATGACTCTGCCATTCCACTTGCCACTCTTATTACCGTGCTGCAACGATCTTTAACCATCGTCAATTTTTGGAACGTGGCACCGACCTTCGATATATTAACAATTTGGGACATCGAAAGACTATGGGAACTACGCAAAGCAAGGAACAAGTGAAAAAAATAACTTCCTGCATAATAAATAGTATCAACACCGTTTAAGCCAGGGTACAGCTCTTGATTGTTAAAAATCCCGCCTTTTTATGGAGAGCTTTCGTTGGCCAAGCTCTAGTACGAAGTTAATGACTTGACAATATTCGGGCGCGGAGTTTAACCATCGAATGGAATTAAATATGATCTGCAGGTCCCGCCGCTCACCCCCCCTCCCTCCTGCGCTGAACTTTGCCGCTTAACAAACAAACAGACGCCGCATTTCTTTACTTTTAGAATTTAATTATATCATTGAAGAGGGATAATGCCGACTTTCTTGTCGAAATTAATCAAAACTCGCGCCGGAATGAAAAATAAAAGGAATTTGGGTTATTGCGAGGCATTGCCGGTGTGCTTTTATTATAACTTGTTTTATAGAGGCCTGCGGGAGGGCGCAGGTGTGAGAACGGGTCGGGGCGGGTAGCTCATACTAACCGTTTCTCTTTTTGCGAAAATTTGGCCTTGTTTAGAGAGAGGTCAGAAGACCCCACCGTGCCCGCCGCAACCCACCGTGCCCCGCCGCTGCCCGTCGTACCTCACCGCTGGCCACCGTGCCTCACCGCTGTCCACCGTGCCCCGCCGCTGCCCGTCGTACCTCACCGCTGGCCACCGTGCCTCACCGCTGTCCACCGTGCCCCGCCGCTGCCCGTCGTACCTCACCGCTGGCCACCGTGCCTCACCGCTGTCCACCATGCCCCGCCGCTGCGTGTTGGGCCCCGCCGCTGCCTACAGTGCCTCGCCGTGCTGTCCGCCGTGCCCCACCGCTGCTCGTCGTGCCACGCCGCGCGCAACCCGCCACTGCTGTGGCGCGCTGTCATTCAACAGCACGCACTTGTGTGCGAGTCTATTCAGGTCAAACTTGTAGCAACAACAGTATAATTGAGCACTTGAAGTCCACAATGAACGTATTAGTTCCGAATACAGCCTGAAGTACTGCTCTCCGCCTGTAGAAAAAGTACTCTTCATGTGACGAGTGCGTGCCCACACACGTTTCATTTCACCTACCTCTACTACACTGATCTGCAAACCAACGATATGTCTTATCAACAAGTGAAATGTATCTTAAGCAAACTACTTAATTCAGTCCTGTAGCAACTCATCAACAACAGTTTGTTTATTAAAATCGCACTGGTCATGGCTGAGACCATGGAAGACCTCAGTATAATGCTCGATGACCTCAGTAGAGCCTCCAAAAGAGTGGGTCTAAAAATGAACATGGACAAGGCGAAGGTCATGTTGAATGCCCATGTCACACCCATTCCTATCAAGATCGGAGACTCTACACTCGAATTGTAGACGATTATGTATACCTAGGACAAACGGTCCAGTTAGGTAGGTCTAACTTCGAGAAAGAGGTCAATCGTCTAATCCGACTCGGCTGGGCAGCGTTCGGGAGGCTGCGCGGTATCTTCTCGTCCAACTTAACGCAGTGTCTCAAGACGAAAGTCTATGACCAGTGTGTGTTGCCAGTGATTACATACGGGACCGAAACGTGGTCGCTCGGGCCTTATCAAAAGGTTTAAAGTCACCCAAAGGGCAATGGAGAGGGCTATGCTCGGAGTTTCCTTGAGTGATCAAATCAGAAATGAAGACATCCGCAAGAGAACCAAGGTCACCGACGTAGCCCGAAGAATTGCTAAACTTAAGTGGCAGTGGGCAGGGCACATTGCTCGCAGAACGGATGGCCGATGGGGCCGAAAAGTTCTGGAGTGGCGACTGCGAACCAGAAGATGATGCGTTGGAAGACCTCCCACTAGGTGGACCGATGACCTGGTGAAGGTTGCGGGAATCCGGTGGATGCGAGTAGCAAGGGACCGGTCAATGTGGCGACACTTGGGGGAGGCCTATGTCCAGCAGTGGACGTCTTTCGGCTCAGATGATGATGATGACAAACTGGTGAAGCGAGTTCTTGCTGGCAGTGTTAGGGATTAACTATAAATTAATATTTATGTAAGTATATGCATTGTCTGACTGTAATTCGAAGACATGTGACATCTACCAATCCGCACTGGGCCCGCGTGGTGAATTACTTATAGCCCATTCCCTCTCATTGAGAAGAGGCCTGTCCCAGCTGTGGGAACCTGGCAAGGCTGATGATGATTATCTGTTAGTTTTTATCTTCGGTTATCTATAATATAGATCTGGGAACTTGATTTGTTATGAACTAATAAATAAACGAATGAATAAACAAATTATTCAAATTTATTAATTGCTAGTATTATATCATACGAATACTCATTTCAACGCAAAATGATGATACCTACAGGAAAGACGGTAAGTTGTTACAAGACGGTATAATTAGGGACGTTGAATATAGGTTCCACAGCAATCCGTCAGAAGATAAGTCTGGTTAAGCTATCTGGCCCTTATCAGCGAGTGACGAATCCGATCTAATTGGTGTCTAACTCGAGCGGCTCGGTTATCAGCACGCCGCCGCCTAATGTGCGAGTGAATTCATCCCCCTCCGCTAGCCTGTGCCCCACCTCCTCCGAGCTTGTTCGTGAAACCGTTTATTTTATTTGCGTGACAAGAGAGGTGTCGCGGTGTCGCGGTGCCCGCCGCACGCCGGTACCTGTGCGTAACGTATTTACTTGAGGTCGTGGCGAGGCGGAGACACGCGGAGTGCGGACACAGGCATTACCAACACCTGCCAGCGGATTATGTTTGACAAGCAGCGGTCGCACGCAGCCCGCGCAGAGGGCAAGCTCTGAACACGCGTGTGTGCGGCATGTGCGCGTCATGTTGCGCTGTTTGTTTTCACCAGCTCTCAAGAGAGAGAGACTTTATCAAGAGTATCGAAGTCTTCTGTAATTATTGGATTAATGGAGCAAGTGACAGTAGGCTGTCGGTGTTAGTGCTCCGCAACGCCATGTCCCGCACGCGTCGCACACGCGTCGCACACTCTGTGTTGCATTGGTAACGAGAACCTGTCGGTCAACATCAGTGAAGTTTGGCGATGTCGTTGAAATGATTACCGTTTCATCATTCAGCGGTAGCTGGGTCGCCGTAGTTTGCATCATTCGTTCGGATTAACTTTATTGACTTTATTCTATGATGATTCATGGCTCACTAGGATGCTTTTCAAATAAATATATTATTATAATGTTGAATGTAATTCACTTTGTAAACCACAGCCTGGCACATACATAAAGTCAGTAAGTTGTGTACAAACTCAGATATTATAAGACTTCGGTACAAGTATGAGGAGGCTGTTCCGCGGAATGGACGCTACAGCTTTATTAGTACCTACCATGCTCGAATGTCAGATAACAAACGATCGGGTTTATGTTCGCTGAAGCGGATGCAGCGCTACAAATGATTCAATACAGCGGTTTACGGCGCTTTTATACACTCGACAATAAGTTCGCCCTAGTTTCAGCTTCTGTAGGAGCATTGTTTTCATATGTCCAAGTATTATGGGGTCTTGTTGGATTAGTTTGGACAGCGTGTGACACAGGTAGCGTTACGAAAGTATCAACATGGGGACGCGAAGTCTATTCATTCGTTTGTTTGTGTGAGACCTTGTAGTGTATACCTATCTGTATTCATAATTTGTGTCGTGGAAAGTAGTCATAAACCATAAAATGGACGAGGGCTCTCTTACCAAAAAAAGACAGTGCCAAGTGAGAGCCGCATGGGCGGCATAAAACCTCTGCTATTAGGTTCACTAACCACACGAGAAGAAAAAAAAGACAAATCACTAAAACAAACGAAACATGTACCTACCTAAGCTAGGCGTCTGGCGCGCGTATGGCGCGCGTCCCCATCACCAATCAAATGGGTTAGGTTATATTAGGTTAGAAGTGGCTTGCATCCGGTTACAGTCTTACAGACCTAAGACATGCTTAAGATAATATTATAAATACCTATAAGTACCTTCCATATTAGTGCATACACACATATTTAGAAGAAAACTGATTATTAATATTTCAGTAAGATCTTAAAATGATAATTATTATTAAACTAAAGGACAGATTTTTTAATTTTGTATTTTAAATACAATTGAATTGTATGGGTCTTATTTTTTTACCTCATATTTCGTATAAACGCTAAATAAAATAATATTTTGGGCTGTAAAGTGTTCCATTTTTCTTTTTGAGGCACGGAACGATACAGGAACATCGGATTACTTTACAGTCCTAAACAACCGCAAACCTAAATATGAAAAAATAATTTCTACTAGACAGACAAACCTACGAACTACGAAGTGTTCACATTAAGGGTTCCGTCATTTTGTTTCAGGCACGGAACCCTTAGAAACTAAACCATGTCATAATATATATTTTGATATTAAAATAACACGTTTAGGTCTATGTTCACCAAAAAGATGACGGTCTGATTATCTAAAACAGCTGTATATGTAAGCGATTGCAGCAATCACGACATATTTGATGTCTATTAATGAAGAGTATACCTAGTTCTTGCTAGGTGCAGTGTTGGCAGGTGGAGAGTGGCATCCAGGGAATGGAAACTGAAGTGTTGCTCGTCCAACGGCGAGATGGGCAACGCAACTGCAAAGCAACAATTTCGTCATATTGTTGCTATTGCGGCAATATCCTGGGTGAGGCTGGCACAAGAATGTGGAGCTTGGTGCAAGCAAAGAGAAGCCTATACCCAGCAGTGGGTGAAGTCAGACTGTGGATAATGATGGTGTAATTGAAGAGTTCCATAGTATATCTCCGAAAATCATTATCAGATCTTTATCAGAAAACTGGATCACCGTGACATTACCAAAAAAAAAAAACATCGATATCTGTACACAATTAATTGGCGAAGATATCGCTGAACATACACACAAAAAAAAGAAAGTCTTTTGGAAGCCGATTAATGACACTTTTTCACTTTTCCGGAATGAAAACTTACTACTTACCATGATAGTGGGTAGTAATCGTGATAAAATATAAAAAAAAACGTTCGGCGGAATGTTGTTATAAGTTTGTCGAATTCTACAAGCATATCACATCAGGGTAGCAAGTACATACTACTACTTTTAAAAACACCACCCTTTCCTTGCATTCGGGTAAAAAAGCTTGATTAAATAACTGTTCTAATGAGAAAACTACACGAATATTTAAAAGGTTTATCAACCACCCCACACCCCGCAACCCCGCGCGACCCGAACCTCGCGCTCCGCGCTCCTCGTCCCAGCCCGGGCCCTGCGGCAAACACAGATGTTTATCAAGGGAACCTTCTCTAAAACGCTAACCATCAATTTCCCGGCGTCATCTTCCGCCCGGCGTGTGTTCGCCTCATTAGCTGCATACACTGGACATCATAATGAACCGCTTTGATGGGCGTGTTTGTGTCGTCTCTCGCCGAGTGCTTCACACTCACAAGGCGGCGTGCTTTAGAGCCTTTCACGAGGAATTAGATTACAGGGTAACATCGGCGCAGATGTGCCGTGCTGCAAGGAGCTCGTTACAAGGTCCACCGCGGTACTCTGTTTAGAGCGCATTATATTTTACAATTTACGAAATTGTTCCATAATTTTACAATAACGTCGAGCAACTGCCGTAAAATATTGTGGAAGCATGCTGATCTGATTCAATCAATTCGAAAAAGTTCGGAAAGACGTATGACTAGGTATCTCGCTCGCTTTCGTAATGACAAAAAAAGACCAACTAAAAAGGACAGACTAAGAAAAACTACTCGATATCGAGACTCGATCCCTGAGCTATTTATAATGTATTTAACCCCTTGGTGAGCGAGTCCGACTCGCACTGGTCCGGTTTTTTTTCAGTTTTTTTTATTTAATTGATGATAATAACATCACGAAAACCTCTTTTTTACAATTCACTTTCGCCAAAACCAAACATAAGGTAATAAGTCTTAAAGCACACTCCTGTGATGCCGCAGACAGTAGTACTCCATGCACATGTCTTCCAATCACACATCAAAAAACAATGAAGTACCTCGGAGTGATACTTGACGACGGACTTAGCTGGCGTCCACACATTGAACAAACCTCCTCCCGTGTTAGGAAACTTATATGGGCGTTCAAAAAACTACGACAAGTAGCCGAGTTTAAGCTTCTCCGTGCGGTTTATCTGGCACTGGCACAGTCTATCATAGGTTACTGCATTACTGCATGGGGAGGTGCTTGTAAAACCCACATGATATACCTGGAGAGAGCCCAACGATCTTTGTTAAAAGTCATGACCTTTAAGCCGTGCCGGTTCCCCACAAGAATCCTGTATGAAAATTGCCAAGTGCTTACGGTGAGACAACTATACCTGCTCAATATCATATTGAAACAACATGAAAAGACACCGGTCAATCACGCAAACAAACATAAGAGAACCATCAGTAATGTATGTAGCACAGTCAAATGTAAGACCGCATCCGCTCGAACGCATCGTTTATATCTATCTACTTATTTATATAATAAAATAAACACTATCATCAACTTCAACCCTTTAACAAAAACAAAAACTAAGATGAAACTTAATATATGGCTTCAAACACTGGACTACCAACAGACGGAAAATTTAATTAAAAATCAATACTCCAGATGATTAAAGTTAGTTTAGCCAAATCAAGACTCATAATTTAACCTAAGTCTAATCACCAATCATTATCACTCATACCACACACCATACACACACACACGCATAAACACAATTCACTCACACATTCACACCTACGCACAAACACACCACGCAAGAGCACGCAAGCATTATTATTTTATTGTTTTATTATTCTTTTAAATTTTGACGCATGAAATGTGAACATTAGTGCCAAAAACGGGTTAAGACACTGACCCCTGTAACACAGGTCTCACCTAGCACAGGAGTCAGGGTTTCAAATGGAAATGTACAATTTTTATTTTGTGTCAATAAAAATATTGTATTATTTATTATTATTATTATAAAAAAAATAATCAATCCGTCACATTCGTCTCAGGGTGTTCTAGTCTAGCTAACGGAGTGCACCTGCAGGGGAACACACTTAGAAATATTTTATTCTGAATTTCGATATTCTGATTACCAAGAGTCCGAATTTCACAATACCGAAGAAGAAGTCTATTATTAGAAAATTCAACACTTCGATCAGATTGCTGAAACGAGGAACGTTTCTTTTCGAGGTCAAAAACATTCCTCGACCTTTATGAACTTGGAGGGTTGTATTAGTGATGTTGATGATTATAATTCTGTAACTACGAGTACACACGTCTTACAGTCGAGAACCATATTTTAATCAACATACAACCTAGCACTGCACTAGACTGCAAATTGTAAAACAAGTGCGAGTCGGACTCGCCCATGAAAGGTTCCGTAGCAGCAAGTAACAAAATATGAAATTACGATTTTACGATTTATGACGTATTAAAAACAAACTAATTTTCGGTAGTAGTTTACATGGTAATGTATGTACATCATATATGTTTTTTTAGTTTTATCATTCTCTTATTTTAGAAAAAAATGAAATTAGAAACCTTAATATCATTTTTAAAGACCAATCCATAGATACCCCCACACGTATGGGTTTGAGGAAATTTATTTGTTTGAGTTTCAGTTCAAAGTATGGGGACCCCAAAAATGTACTGTTTTTTTTTGTATTAAAATCTTGATGCGGTTCACAGAACACATCTACATACCAATGTTCAACAGTATAGTTCTTATAGTTTTGGAAAAAAGTGGCTGTGCCATACGGACGGACAGACAGACAGAAAGACAGACATGACGAATCTATAAAGGTTCCATTTTTTGCTATTTGGCAACGGAACCCTAAAAACGTAAGAAAAATGGAATTTTGGCGGGCTACTCTGACGCTTTTACTTAACTGCTGTCTCTCGGCGATCGCCAAGTGGCAGTTCAAAAAATTCGACATCGTTTCCTTTGCGCTTGTCAAAATTGTAATTTATATGGGATTTTGGGATAAGTATATAATTTCATTCTATCATTTTGAACGATGTGAACTTGTCTATGAAGTTTTTTTTTTGTTTTGACCTCGTACCTTAACATTCATATGATGTCATTCCTATTTTTTTTTGTTTTGTAATCACGTTAAAGATTGTAGAATCTCAACTTGGCGAAGCCTGCAGACATGTTTTCGCGTGGTGAGGCATGAGTGTGATGAGGGCAGCGAGGGGTGCGGGGTGTGGGGTTGCTATTAGTATGCGCTGCGGGGGCTACGGTCGTGTCAATAATCAACCGAGCAGCAGCCGCAGCGCATAGCAGCGCGGGCGGACGCAGGCCTGGTGGAGTGATGCGCTATCTGCCGCGAGAGTACCTAATTAAGTACCTATAGAGTAAGTAGGTATGAACCTGTGAAACTATTAAGTAACTTGAGCACACGTCCATACGGCCTGCTGCAGCAAGTCACGGTGGCTCCCGGCTGGACGGCGCACGTCGCGCGGCTCCCCAGCGCGCGTACCCGCATCACTCAGTGTGTGCCTATAACAATACATTATCTGAAAGTGCTCTCTTTCGTATTTACTCAATTTGTGAACAAAAACATTGAACGCCAACACTCTTTACTTTACAACAAAAATACTAGTAAGATGTTTAGATAATGCTTTATCTTAGTTTGACTTGACGGAACGAAAGTAAAAGGCTCTGGCGGCGCCATCAAACAACATCAAGCCTTAATTCCCCAAAGGGGCACGCAGAAACGTAAAGTACTTTCACATTTTGTGCCAGCTATGGTGGTGATATTGTAGGAATTTAGTTAGCGTATTGTGGGCTCGCAATGGGCCTTAGAAATAGGCTTAAAGTCACCCAAAGGGCAATGGAGAGGGCTATGCTCGGAGTTTCCTTGCGTGATCGATTCAGAAATGAAGACATCCGCAAGGAAACCAAGGTCACCGACGTAGCCCGAAGTATTGTGTATACCTCTACGATGTCATTATGATAATAATTACTTAAATCTGTGTAAGAAATTCCATTTACAGCCGCTTTTAGATAACCGGCGACTATAAATAATAATAATAAATTCATTTATTTTCTCTCACAATGGTTTTGTAGCACATAACAGTTAAGAACTATACAAATTCATATTGTGAGAGCTGGTGCCTGAAGTAGGATTTAGAAAAAACCTGTATTACAGGCCCCACTTAGTGGCATCATAAATAGAACGGCAGAAAGCATGTTTTTCTACTAAACAATTATAAACAAAAATAAATAAATGAAAGGAAAAAAAAAGAAATAAAATAACATAACAAAACTAATCCTAGGGTGTGTGTGAAGTGTGAATGTGTAGGTGTGTAGGATGGTGGTGGGTGTGTATGTGAATGGTGTTGAAAGTGTTGGTAGTTATTTGAGATCAAGTATTATGAAATTGGGTGGAGCAACTTATCTGTGTCATCATAGGAAAGAGTTTTCAAAAATTCTGTTACTTTTTTCTTACATATTGGTTTGTGCAATGAATAAATATTTTGACTTTTGTTGATGACATTATATAGATAATCCCCTAGGTAGCAGAAAAAATTGTGGGACTGCCGTAGACGGTAAAACTGTGTATTGCATACAGTACCCTTTCTTCGCTTATCTTTCAGTAGATCCAAATCATAAATCAGCTGCGAGTGCTTCTTAAGGACTGTATGCAGAACGAATGTTTGTCTTATAGACAGTACAGCCTACTTCTTATATAAGTCGACTGTTGGAAATCGGAAGGGAAGACCCGCAGCAACCTTAAGAATGGCCCGTTGAGCTCTCCATCAAGTGCGTTTTAGCAGCACCTCTCCAGGAGATGACACAGTAGTCAATAAGCGACTGACACAAGGCATAATAGACCATCTTGATGGTACGACGGCGACGGTCAGCTACATGTCTTAAACTCTTAAATATGTAAATGAGTTTGCGCAACCTCGTTGCCAGTACATCTATATGTGGTTTGAAGCTGAGGAATTGGTCTAAAGTAACTCCAAGGTATTCAATGTTATCTGTCCTTTGAAGGGAGGGACAAACGCAAGGCTGGTGGGTTGCCCAACACGTGTGAGCCGTGATTGACAATGAGCGTGGAGGCAGAACGTTTGACCGATGTGCAAATGCCACGTATTTGGTTTTTGAGACATTGAGAGTCAGCAAATTATTCCGCAACCATGCAACAACCCCGTCAAGCCCCTCCTGAGCCACACCAAAGACCTCATCCCAGCTATCACCACTAAAGAAGAGAGCAGTGTCATCAGCGAATTTAAAAATTTGATCATTACCAAGGTGAAGCTGGCACAGCTCTTTGATGTAGATCAAGAAGAGGGTCGGTCCGAGTATACTGCCCTGAGGCACTCCAAAGGTCACTGGCTCATCGTTACTCACCATACCATCAATTCTAACTTGCTGTTTCCGGTTAGATAGATAGTCCTGGAATAATTTTAGTGGAAGACCCCGTACTCCCGTATTTTCCATTTTTTTGTAATAAGTGTGGGACGATAAATAACGAGATTGACAGTCCTGATCTCCTGCATTAGTGTTTTCTCTCATTGAGAGGAGGCCGTGTCCCAGCAGTGGGAATATTACAGGCTGATGATGATGATTAGTGCATAATAGAATTATCCCTACAAAGTGAAGTTAGTACTTTAGACTGCAAATTATATGCGAGTAAACAGAGCATTTTCAATTTAACCGGGTAATACATTTTTTTTTGTACTTAAAAACAAAGAGGTTTTATGCCGCTGAAAACTCATTTACATTTTTGGAATGGGTAGTATTTAAACGCAAATCAAAAAATATCCTTTTTCTATGCAATAAGATTCCGAATTCCCATCAAAATTACTGATTGCACAGCAAAATATTCAACTCAAAATATCACTAAACACACTACAATTTATTTTCGCAGCGTACAGCGATTTTTCCTAAAGCAAAAGCTTTTTCATCAATACACAGCTAATAATCTTAATGCACATTAAACATGTTAACTCTTTTTCTTTTAAATATAGCTTCTATTTTTATATTATTTACAGCAGTTTTTCTAAATAAAACAGCATTTTATTAGTCACAGTCTTCTTATTATTTATTAATTACCACATAATGAGATCAGCAAAAAAAATATAAAATTAGATACAAAATTGTAATTTATTGAATTATTTTTCGTGAAATGCATGCGATGGTAGTCAACTTACGCGGTGTGGAGGGAAGGAGGGGTCCCCATTGCCCAGTGTCACAACTCTCATGAAAAGATAATGCACCATTCCTGAGAAATACCGATTAATATAACATAACCTTAAAACACTTTATATTCCCCCTAAAAAGCGTAGTCGACGGAGCCCCGCTTCGCGGGGCCCCTATTTCCGAGTGCAGGGTTTAAAGGAACCTAACTAACCTAACGGGGGGGTGCCCCAAGTCCCGATTATGGGGGCAGAGATACTTCCGCATGTTTAGTTGACAATAATTTGAGACATTAAAATATCGCGAGAAAAAACACGTTATATTGTAATAACTCTCTTTTTCAACCGACTTCCAAAAAGAGGAGGTTATCAATTCGTCTGTATTTTTTTTTTTTTTTTTTTTTTTTTTTTTTTTTTTTTTTTTTTTGTGTTTGTTACCTCAGTACTCTCGACTGGGTGAACCGATTTTGATGGTTCTTTTTTTGTTTGAAAGCTGGTGCTTCCCGTTTGGTCCCATTTTAGTTTGCTGAAGACCTGATGCTGATCTTCGGAGATATACAACGGAACTCTTCAAAAATACACAGCAAATCTGCAGTGATTGCTGCCATCGCTTGTAGGTTCATTGTTTATACTATATTATGACGTAACATCACGCCTGTATGCTCTGAGGGGGTACGCACATGTGTAAAATACACCCGATTTCGAAAATATTTGTTACCTCAGTACTTTCTACTGGGTGAACCGATTTTGATCGTTTTTATTTTATTTGAAAGCTGGTGCTTCCTGTGTGGTCTTATAATCATCAAATCAGTAGCTGATGATGGGATTCTGGAGAAATAGAGAGAATTCTTCACATTTTATAGGCACACTAGAAGCGGTTTGGGTAGTTTTAGGAATTGTACTTTCTCGAAGTGATCCCAATTCAATTTGATGAAGATTTGATGAAGAACTTCGGAGATATGCAACGGAACTCCTCAATAAATGATAGCAAATGTACTGGGATTGCCGAAATCTCATATCTGTCTATTGTTTACACCAGTCCATAACCTAAAATCACGCTGTTAAGGGGTAAGCACATGTGAACCACTAAAAAGTGAAAAATAAAAACTTTTTTACAAAAAATAAAACCGACTTCAGAGAAAACAAAAAAGTGAAAAATAACTTCAGAAAAAACGCTTCAGAAGTCGGTGACAAAAAAACTAAATCAATCAAAAAAAGGTCACCGACTTCTGAAGCGTTTTTTCTGAAGTTATTTTTCACTTTTTTGTTTTCTCTGAAGTCGGTTTTAGTTTTTGTAAAAAAGTTTTTTTAGTTAATTTGTTCTGCTTTTAGAAATAATGCAATGTGACAGGATTTTTTTGTAATAATAATCATTAAATTTGCCGAGCATGGCTTCTTGAAAACTAAGACAAATATGATGAACAGGTTTTGTTGTACTTACTGGTTAATATGCGGCTGGGATAGTTATTTTGCTATGAAATATGGAAAATTTGCTGTGCAGTCAGTATTTATGCTATGTATGTAGTATTTTTGTACTAAAATAAATTTAACTGTATTGCATTATGAGGAAAAAAGTAATGTCATATTGATGTATAATTTCGAATTATCTGCAGTTTGAGTTTTGTTAAACATTTAGTTTATTTGTAGTGAAGTAAGTTATTTGGTGTAAAAAATAATATAAATGATGAGTATGTATTGATGGGCTATTATTTATTTGATATGCAATTTATAATATTCCTTTTGGAATAAATAAATGTTTCCCTAATTAATACGATAAAACATTTATTATTATCAAATTATTAATAATTAACAATAATTTTGGGGTTTTAAAAAAAAAATCTTGTACGCCATTTCCCATCGTTTTCATAATATATTTTGTTTGTATCGCATTTAATGCTGTGTGGTAAATAATTGTAAAAATGAAAAATTTTAGTACCTAAGTACAGAAGAAGGACAGGCCCGCCAGAAATGCTAAATGCAGCACAATATGCAAACGAAAACCTATTACTTGCGAAATCTTGAGAAAAATACTTGACTGCTGACGATAGTTTCATAAAAAGTAAGAGCAACAAAAACCCAGCCATTTTCTGAAAATGTGTTTTTGTCATTTTTCTCTGAACTCACCAATACATACAAACCCAGCTCCCTGTGGTGCATCTATTCCATGTTAAGAAGCATGGTTAAGCTCAAACATGGTGTTGGTACCAAAACGTAACCTGCATTTATTACACAAGAGTGTTGATAAAGTGCGTACAAAACTCGTGAGCAACTTGCTCATTAGACATTTGGACTATTTACACCTTTTCCTAGGGCTCGGGCAGCAACCCACAGCCTCGTGTGTAATGAGCAACTTAGCTCACTTCACCATCATCATATCAGCCGGGAATCACCTCCTGCTGGGTATAGCCCTCCCCTTTATCTGCCACGATTCCCGGTTATGTGCTTCCCTTATCCATGTGTTTCCCGCGACTTTAACGATATCGTCGACCCAACGAGCTCGAGGACGGCCCTGGCTACTTAGGCCTAATATTGGCCACCACTCAGTCAAAGCCTTGCTCCAGCGGCCAGCATCATTAGCTCACTTGTATTATACTATTATTAATGTATCATTCATGGCCTGCTTCCGGAGATCATTATAGAATAATGCTCTAACAATACATAATGTATAATGACCCCAATACTGTTCATTGTTCAATAAAATAGCAGTTAGTTTGCATCGGATCGCCACAATGATCAGCCAGTCTGTGAACGATTGATACACTTAAAGAGCGCGTATCCAGAAAGTTGGCAACCTCGCAAATACCTGTCAAATATTTACCTACTTTTTTAATGAATTCCGAAATATTACTATATGGAAATAAGAAATGTGGCCAACTAGCAAAGTGGAATATTAATAGTGAATTGCAATTAAAATACTGAATTTGATGTTGTAACCATTCTAGGTGTTTTATGGCATTTGGAAAGTTTCCAAATAGAGTTTTAACATCTTACACTGATCATTCGGTGTTACGATACTAATGATTACATTTCATAATCAATATTCTAGTTAGCTTGTTAGTCTATTTCATAGTTCCAGTAATATTTGGAACTTAACTAAAACAGGTAAATACTTGACAAGTATTTGCGTGGTTGCCAACTTTCTGCTTGCGCCCTCTTAAAGTGCAGCTTAATAATTCACAAATATTGTCGGTGTCGCGTCGCTTGCAATAACTCGGTCGGGTCCGCTCCCATGACGGGCCGGGTGCCGCCGTCTGCTTCACTCGCTTCTAATTCGCTTTCCGTGTCGCGTGCTCACCTGTGATCGTTGTCCAATCACTTATAAATGAATGAGCCCCCACCCCCCACCACCGGTACCCCTCCTCATCCAGTGGGAGGCAGCCACTGCATAATATATCGCTGACCAACAATTGAATAACATCAATGTATTTGTCTACTATTCCGTGGAAGTTTTATGAAATTCCATTTATCTGTTAAGTTTGTGGCAGGCACATCCTAATAAAAATCCAAGTCAGCGGAATAAGCGGAATATGAGCCGAGGCCCGAGTGTGCTACAGTAAACTGAAACACGTAGCATGATTATTGCACAAGGCTACCAGATAAAATAAATAAACAAAGAGTTTGTGTGATAAAGTGATATTTTAACGATGGTATTGTAGGCCTGGGGATGAGTGTACTCCTCAGTAGGTTACTTCTTAACATCGGACAATTTATTAGGTATAAATAAGTTACTACGAATACATCGGAGTTTGAGATGATATAATGGATGAGCTATGTTTAGGTCCCCTGCTTAGTGTTTATGGCATTAAGTCCGCCTCTGTACTTAAAGTGTTAAATAAATAAATATGCATTCCATAATCAGACAAGTGGCTGTTTGTGTATGTGAGTTTGAGATTGTGTTCGTAAGAACGTGAGTCGAAGAAGTGCTCAGATAAAACTAAGCAGGTGTGCGGCCAGGAGGTTGTACGGGGGTGGGGAGCGCGGGGAAGGGCGGTAGCGGTTATGTACAGTGTGTGATACGGAGGAGATCACTCGCGGCGAGGGGGTCGTAAAAACGCGGTAATTTGTACGTTATCGAGGTGCCTCGGGTGGCGCGGCGGCAGCATAAGTATTAAACCCATGCACGACTTACAATACAATAGTGACCGATGTGATGGCCAAGATTGAAGGGCAATATCAGTGTAACGAACGATCGCACATACATTTTTCAAAGTTATAAAACAAAAAATATATATGTTTTGAGTTTACGCTTGATTTATAAAAAACAAAAATTAAATGGTAATACGGGAATATTGACTGCAGTCGGGTTTTGATTTTTTATATTTTTTATTCCTTGCTTCTAGAAGTTCCAGTTACGGAGATATTGGCGGTAAAGTTTCAATTTTTTCACAATTTTTTTATGAATACATGTTCTTAATGACGACCCCCGTATTAATATTATACTATTCAATTTACCCATTAAAGATATGTTTTGAGTACGTTAATAGTTCTATTAGTTCTACGGTTAAAAGTGTTTTTTCACCCCAAAAAACAAAGTTGTTTACGAGTGATAATTTTTGCGTAAAGTTACTTTGTTTGATGTACTTACAGAATGCTTGGTTGATGGCTTGGTGACGAGTCAGTTTACGCCTTGTATTTATTTACTCTATTTGATTGATTTTGGTGTAACTACATTCATCACTTTAAAGTTCACAAACTTCAGTCATCCCCGCGTATCTTCTATCTATCTTCTTCTTCTATCTATCTATATATATAAAAGATGAATGATATCATATTGATGATGATCAGCAATGTCTCCGTAATAAATATCTTTAAAAAAGTGATTTTAACTATAATTGGCTAAAGTTGAGTGTAAAGTGAGTGTCAATAAACAATAATTACTACAAATCGTTTGTGAAAAGAACTATGACGGTGTGAATGTGAAAAACAAAACAAACTACTCAAACATCTTAACAAACTTTCAAAACAAAATACAATTAACTATGAATAAAGTGCAGTGTTATTCTACAATTCATATTTCTACGTAAAAACAGTGAAAACTTTAATCTAAACAAATAAACTTATAATTGTTTGTTTTAAAAAAAAAAAATCTGGCGTCCTTTAATATAAACCTCTGTTACACGAAATAAATATGTCAAAATATTTAAAGACAGTATCAAGTAGCGATAATATCTCATGACAAGATTTTTTGACAAGCAGCAAACCACTGTTCCACGAGAAATTGTGCGTGACAATGAGAATAGTGCAAGTGCTAAATAGAATCTGATAGGACAGTACATAATGTAAAGTGTTACATAGATTCTAATAAGACAGTACATAGTGGGATAGTGATACATAGACACTTATTTACAGTGAAAAGTTGTATATTAACTTAGTTTTGATAGTTTGTTTTCACGTACTTAGTAGACTTAGTGTTAGGATATATAAGTTTTATTATGTTACGTTTTTGTTGATTTTATATTTTTATATGATAGTTCGTGATACATAGATCTCATAAATACATAGTTTTATATACGTTTACATAGAAAAAGTTAGCTAAAAACGTAAATATTGTTACGCGGTCCTCGTTACGGTATAGTGTCGCGATACTTAAGGTAATGTGCACAATGTTTTCGCGGTTTTTTGCCTTGTTCTGATTGGATTTTAGTTTTTCCCGCATTTTTTGTAAATTCTAACTAGATTCTGATTGGTTAATCGCTTAACATTTTTTGTATAAAAGACGAGGCTTTTTTGTGGTTCGACACAGTCGTCGGCAAGCCAGTCTTAGGAACACTCTCCTAATAAAGAAGAAGTAGAAGAAAGAAGCAACCAGTGGTTTTATTCTCCACCAACCCAGTACTCAAGTGTGCCCAGTCTGCACAGAAATAGTACCTATGATTGCCATATAAAAAAAAATGCACTTTTAGTTCGCGTACTATTCCATTGTATTCAACGTTGCTGGAAAGATTGCTTGTTAATTACAACTACAAGAATTACTCATTTGATGAAAAAATAACTACAAAAATAGGGTCCAGAGAAAAGAATGTAACATTACGTTGCAAACATATATATAAGATTAAAATAAACAATTCTAATTCAGATAAACAAAAACGGATAAGCAAGGGTCTCAGAAATAGTTGCAAAACTAAACGTTGTTTACGGTATCTCTATTATAAAAATAAAACCCTCACGTTCAAACTTAATAAAAAATATTCATCAATACTAAAAAAATGTATCTTTAAATCTAAAATAAATTCAAACATTAAATACATAAATAACAGTCAAAACAAATGTAGAGCAACGTGGTCAGTCATTAACCGTGAAATTGGAAATACAAAATGTGACAACAATATTTCTCAACTACCTAGTACTATTTAAGCAAATTCTGACAAATTCCTCTGCAATGCTTTTAATAATTATTTTATAGATTCGACCAGCACTATGACCTTCAATAATTTACATGAAAAGGACGAGCCTAATAAAACCAGGACTTTAGCCCCATGACTGAAGACGAGATTAAAAAAGAAATAATAGCTTTGAATAACACTAATTCAGAAGGTTACGACGGAATTAGTACAAAAGTAATTATAACTTGCAGTACAGAACTAATTCCTATTTTGACTCATCTAATTAATCTTTCATTTTCATCTGGTACTTTCCCTGATGCGCTAAAATTATCAGTCGTTAAACCTCTTTACAAAAAAAACTAAAAAAAAAAATGTTAAAAACTATCGTCCGAAAACCCTTATACCCATAATATCTAAATTATTTGAAAAATGTATGCAAAAGAGACTTTCCGACTACTGTAGTAAATACAATATCATAAAAAAAGAACAGTATGGATTTCAAAAGCATGACATGGGTCCATGTGAACTGTATTCTAACTATAAGATCTTGTAAAACACATGTGATATGCAATAAATAATTGAATTGAATTGAAAGAATGATCAGTCCGAATTAGAAAGTACCAGAAATCTTGGTGTGCCCAGTAGCATAGACAGCTCACCATTTCTGTATAAGAAAAGACTGTCAATTTTGTATAATTGTAGGCTTTCTATTAAGGAAGAAGTTAATTTGTTTTGTTTTATGTTTAACTAGCTTCTGCCCGCGACTTTGTTCGCGTGAAGTTTTGATATCGCAAGGCATCGCCTGCTCAACGGGAGCTTTTTTCCCGCTTGCAACATTTCTTATTGCTGCTTCGCTCCTATTGGTCATACCGTAATGTTATATAGCCTATAGCCTTCCTCGATAAATGGACGATCCAACACAAAAATATTTTTTCAATTCGAGCCGGTAGTTCCTCAGATTAGCGCGTTCAACCAAACAAACTCTTCTGCTTTATATAATACCAGCGGCTTCGCCCGCGTGAAGTTTGACATTATCCCACGGGATCTTATTACCGGGATAAAAAGTATCCTATGTGTTAATCCAGGTAATAAACTATCTGTGTGCTAAATTTGATCCAAATCCGTTCAGTAGTTTTTGCGTGAAAGAGTAACAAACATACATCCTCACAAACTTTCGCATTTATAATATTAGTAGGATAGTAGGACTAGCTGACTTACGCAACTTCGTCTGCGTCACATATATGAGAGAAAAAGCTCACAAAAGGAATCAATTTTCCCCGTTTTTGCAACATTTTTCATTTATGTTCCGCTCCTATTGGTCATAGCGTAATGATATATAGCCTATAACCTTCCTCGATAAATGGACTATCCAACAAAAAAAGATTTTTTCAATTCCAACCAGTAGTTCCTGAGTTAAGCGCGTTCAAACAAACAAACAAACTCTTCAGCTTTATAATATTAAATATATAGTATAGATTAGTATAGATGACTACTATTCACTTAAGAAGACTGATTTGTTGATTTTGTTTATTTTTTAAGTGAATTTTATTTTTCTTTTTAAGCGAACGGACCCTCCGTTTGCTTGTGACATTGTCCCAAATATATAATGTAGGTATAAATGTCTACAGTTGGCAAAGAAGAGGACTCGAATTTAACGTTACAGAAACTATGTATTAGATATTGTAAAGTCAAGTGTTTTGCTTCTAACGTTAAACAAGTCATTGTTTTGCAGGTGATCTAGAAGTGATATAAAGTTGTTTAGGTACTTATAAGTCATGTTGGAACTAGGCCACAGAGAAGCGCACTCGATGGGAAGGCCAGGGAAGATGACATGTTTCGTGTCGTGTCGGGAATATTCTAATCCTCAAGTATATAAAAAGTATTCGACACTAGGATTGGTCAAAATGTCATCGAGTAGTTCAAAGTGCTTCGTGTATACGTGCTCAGGGGTGGTGGGGTATATATGCAGCAATGACAATATGGCTATTAAAACGAACCGAAACCGAACTGATACAGATCGCTCTTGGCTTGGGTATACTTGGCTTCTAGATGTACTTCAGCTTTTAGCCGTAACATTACATTTCATTGCTCGTGAGTCGTGACTGCACATGGGATGGGCACTAATGGCACAGATTACTAATGGGCAGAGTACTTATTGACATTAAGGAAACTACTTTGTTCTTGATTTTTCACAACAAAATGGTTTTATTTCTATAATTTGAAAAAAAATCTTATATCCATAAAACCGGATGGCTAGTTCAATATTTATTGTGTTATGCGTAGACTTATGAGTATAGACTGAACACAATAACATGTAATGTCCGCACCCGGAGAGGAAGGAAGCTTGTGTGTGGTTTATTACTTTCGTTGCGCTCTTGATTTACCGACACGACTACCCTACCGCCGCGCCGCCACGCCGCCGCCGCGCCGTGCGCCGAACCGCGCCTCGTCGCGCAGCTTCTGCCCGCACCAGCAGTACTGTTGTGTTGTTACCCCACAACAAGTTGCAATCTGCTGCTAACTCAGCCGTTGATGGAGTAAAAAATTTTTTTTTTGGAAAATGATTAACGAACGATACCAGATTTTAAATAGAACTCAAAATAAAAAGCAATTCTATAATGGTGGCGGTGGAATAAAACCAACGATTGACGACAACAGGAGTTTATTCTCTTTACTTCAACACTTTACAGACATTAGCAAACAAAGTTACACTAAGGTTAGACCTATTGGCGGACCTAGGGATGGACTGCGGGGCTATCCTATCCCTTCACCTCCTAGCTAGCTATTCCTGAGGGCGACGGGACCTCCGCTCAGGTCAAGCTTATGACAACAGTGGTGACTGCGGGGCTATCGACCACTGTGCCGTCTAAGTAGCGAGTCATGTACTCTTTGTAGCGAGTGACGAGTTCCTTTTTTTTTTTTTTCGAAATGGCATCTCGCTGTCAACCTAGAAAGGTTGTCGTCTGCTTAACCGGACTATCCTGTGGGTGCCTTGAGTGTAAGGCCTCCAGCCAGGGCATAAAACTTACAAACTAAGTGACTGCACGCTAAGGGCACCCCCTGTCGGGATTAGGATGGGAAATCATCACTGACTGATGACTTCTCCCACTCAGGGCGGAGCGGGAGGGAGTGTCAGAAATAAGGGCCTCCAGGGCGTAGCGGGGCTCCATCGTCTACGCTTTTTAGGGGAATATAAAGTGTTTTGAGGTTAGGTTAAATGAATCGGTATTTCTCAGGAATGGTACGTACATTATCTTTTCATGAGAGTGGTACCATTAAGCAAGGGAGACCCTTCCTTCCTTCCCTCTCCTCCACACCGCGCGAGTAGACTTGCATCGCACGTCAGAAACTAATGTTAGCTCATCTGCACCTATGAACCGGCTGATGAGAGGTTATAATGAAATCAGCACACGTTCCAATGATATCGACATATTCTGCAAATAAAGCACAACGTCTTAGGAGCTAAAAAACAAAAACTTCACTGGTAATCTCTTCCCTGGTCCGTCACCTAATCACGACCGTCACAATTTCCATTGTGTTAGTTTTCGTTTTTATTTTGTAGCATAATAATATCATAATTTCATGACTGCATTTTGTTCTTGTTTTTGTTCATATTGCATTCCGTTTTTGTATCACAATCACATTAAATTATTATATTATTATCATCTGCTGTAAACTTGTTTAATTTAGTTTGTAATTTCATTTTGTAATTAGTTTGTATAGTGAACTGCTAAGGTTACTATAATTTTGCAAGTGCTGTCCACTCCTTTAATTGACAAATTCACTGTAACCTGAAAATTCCACTGTGTTTATTGTATGTGTATTAGTGAATAAGTTGTTGGAGAGCCATAAATAAATAAATAAATAAATTTCACAATATTACGGTTTCACTTCGATAGATTACAATCTACCGAATAATAATGCGTTTATATTTCGAGAGTTTACAGTCTCTCTAGTTATTTTACAATCTAACGTGTTTGACAATTTTACGGTGACATATAGTATATGTCGCAGGGAAATAAGAATTTCAGGACTCTTGTTTATTACGTCTTCTTACTAAAAGTATCTAGTGATATGCCAAAGTACCAATTTATCGTCAGTGATATGTAGTTTCACTGTCATGCACCGCGTCTTATTAATTGATTGTTCTTTCATGTCTTACACTTCTAGACCGAGGACTCTCACCCACTCCGCACTTTCCCGCACAATGACTTGTATTGTACAACGGGCTGGTGTCCGCAACTCCACGTCAAAGCGCGTATTTTGCGTATGGGCTATAATCCACCACGCGGGCCCAGTGTGGATCGGTAGATGTCACATGTCTTCGAATTTTTACACGATGTTTTCCTTCGCTGTTTTTGAGAGCAGTGGTGATGAAATAAATTACACAAAGTAATGCGCCTGTCTGGCTTCGAACCTACGACTTACTGTTCGTAAGGTGGGAGCCACCACTGGGCCACCGCTGCACAATGACTTAACCAGAATATATAATCGTTACAAAGACATTAAATTTTAATCTCTTTGAATCGATACCATGGACTCAAATCTGACGACCCGATTGGCGTAGTGGTAGTGACGCTGCCTTACGTTCTTAGGGTCCTGGGTTCGAATCCCGGTGGGAGCAAATGTTTGTGTGATGAGCACGGACATTTGTTTCCGAGGTATGGATGTTTATATGTATAATAAGTATATTGTACGGTGCACGTACATGGGTTTTAAAATATATTTATTATTACAATAGATACGTTAGCAAGTAGGCTCGCGTATTTGCTCTTTGGACGCAACCTACATTTGGCAGTGCATTGACACTGACATATTGCATTGTTTTATGCATTTTCTGTATATTACATTTTAGTGTTCAATTAGACGTGGTTTGAGTCGGACAACTTGCATTTTTATTTAGATTCATCCCGTTGAGCATTCACTGACATTTTCTGCATTTAAGTTTAAGTTTGACATTTACATCTGCATTGACATTACTTATGTTAGGGAAGCGTCCTACATAGTTTTTTTGGTCCTTCGTAACTATTGCAAGTACTATACTGTCCGATACGTCGGTCGATAAGACGCCGCGCGGGATCTGTGTCGTGTCGTGTGATACCGTGCCACGTGTGTTGCCGTGCAGGAGCATTCGGGGAGGTAGCAGCGGTCCAGATTCCAGAGCGTCACATTGCATTGCATTTGCATACAGGGAGAGTTCCTGAATTTCAAGTAAGATCGTTCATTATTTATCTTACGGCTTTACAATGGAGGGTTTCATCGGGCGTCAAGCGGAGATCCTCGAGGAACTAAAGAGAATCCATTCTAACTTTAAGAAGGATTCAGCGAGCAGGAAGACCACCGATTACATTCGTAAAAGGCTTGAGAGGTTAGATGTACTATGGGCGGAATGTGAAGAGAAGAACCGGGAGCTGAGTGCAGTAGAGGAGAAAGATCATCAATATTTCACCGGTAACATTTACGAAGTCATTAAAAACTGGTACCATGGAACGCGTCAGGAGATTGCAGCGTTCGAGAAGAAGACTCTTGCTGGACCCAGTAACGCCGGCCATAGTAAGCTAAACATTGAGTTTGACAAAACCCTGTTCGAGACATCTGTAGGAGCAGAGGACAAGCTACTCGAGTTACAGCAGTTGCAACAAGCTAACTTCCGTGCACTCACTAGGTTAGTAAATCGAAGCCTAGACAAGGTTAAGGAGAAATGGGAAATTGAGGATATGCTTAAGACTGTAGAGTTTCGGTGGACTGCGATTGACAAATTACATTTACAAATTGATGGCATATTAGAGGGGAATTCACAAGATTATTATGACGAGTTCGGTCGTCACGAAGATGCATTTACAAATATGAAACGGGCGCTGAACACGAAATTAAACGCTTCTATACATCAACAGCAAACATTGCCCAAAATTGACATACCTATCTTTAACGGCAACTATACCTTATGGCCTACTTTTATGGATCTCTACGTAGAAGCGATTCATAATAATTCAGCGATTGCAAAAACTCAGAAAATGCAGCATCTAAAGGGTAGACTTCGCGGTGAAGCAGAAAAGCTCGTGCAGCATTTACACATAGCACCAGAAAATTATGACACGTGTTGGGAAATTTTGAACCATAGATATAATAATAAGTTTCTGTTATTTACCAGAAACTTCCAGGTATTTATGCGTCAACCTAATTTGCAAAAACAATCTGCGTTCGACCTCAAGCGGTTATATGACACTACCAACGAAACAATAAACGCGATACACAACTTGGGCATTGATACAAGCTCATGGGACCCGATGCTAGTTTACGTGTTGTGCGAAAAATTAGACTCCGAAACGTATTCGGAATACATGCAGTCCAGGTCCGATCCGCGCGAGATACCAACATACAATCACTTCATGGATTTCGTCGAGAACAAGTTTATGGCATTAGAACCATTGCACAGGATAAAACCAGAAAACGGTGATAAACCTGCATTAAAACCACATTTTAAGACGCCACATCCGTTCGGGAAAAATTCCAAGTCACAACCCAATAAAAGTTCAGTAAACTACTTTCGCAATTTCCATGCGTCAAACGCTGGACAATTTAGCAAGATTATTTGTCCATTGTGTAATATGAATTATGCATTATTTCAATGTTCTACTTTCGCTGACATGCTGAGTCCGGAAAAAATGGCATTTATAGAAAACAATAAAATATGCAAAAATTGTTTATATGTGCATACCAAGGGTTACTGTGCATCACAGAAAAGATGCAGAGATTGCAACGAACAACATAACACACTTCTGCACAGCGATATTGTGAAATCAGTGCAAACGCCCTCAGCAACACAAACAGCACCTAAACCGTCGTCATCAACTTCAACTAGGTCAAATAAAAATCTACAAAACAACTTCGCATCAAATAATGATGATGAAGTATTATTACCAACAGCATTATTGCAAGTAGCCACAGCTGCAGGTGACTACATTACACTTAGGGCTTTAGTTGATCAAGGCTCACAAATTACGTTGATAACGGAGAATGCAGCTCAAAGATTGGGCATAAAGCGTCAACAGCTGAGTGCAAACATAAGCGGCATCGGTACTTTATCCAACAGGAGTAAAGGAAAGGTCCGTCTATCCTGCAAGTCCTTACATAACGACTTCCAGTTTACAACGGAAGCGTTAATCATGACACGGGTAGTAAACAGTCTGCCTAACGTTACATTTGCAAAGAAACCTTGGGCTCATGTGACTGACATCACACTAGCCGACCCAGAGTACAACTTATCTAGGCCCATTGACATACTTTTGGATGCACACGTATTTTCCGAAATACTCATGAATGGCTTAGTCAAAGGGGAGGTTAATGAACCCATGGCTCAACAAACACGGTTGGGGTGGATATTGTCAGGCAATGTCACCAAAACATTTAATTGCAACGTCGTAGTTAATGAAGTTAACGCCTTGTCGAAATACTGGGAAGTGGAAGACATCAATGGAGATGCATGCAATTCTATGACGTCAGAGGAACGATATTGTGAGGAGTTCTACACTGCAACAACCAAGCGACTAGGTGATGGCAGATATGCAGTTCGTTTGCCAATGAAGCCTAATTTTAATCAGCTGCTGGGCAAGTCAAAGCCACGAGCTGTAGCACAGTTTATGCAATTAGAAAGGAGATTAGGCAGGGATGACAAACTATCAGATATGTACACCAAATTTATGCAAGAGTACCTGGAAATGGGACATATGAAAGAGAGCAAACCTGACTGCAACACGGCATGCTACTTACCTCATCATGGAGTCCTAAAACAGGACTCAGTAACATCAAAATTGAGGGTGGTTTTTAACGCCTCCCAGAAAACTGACACAGGTTACAGCCTGAATGACTTGATGGAGTGTGGCCCTAAGCTTCATCAAGATCTATTGACATTATTATTGGGATGGAGACTATACAAGTACGTCTTTACTGCAGATCGTGAGAAGATGTACCGCATGATCCTTGTCAAGGAAGAAGACCAACACTTGCAAAAGATCCTGTGGAGGGAATCCAATCAAGGTCCTTTAAAGGAGTTCCAGTTGTGCACAGTGACGTATGGCACCAAGGCAGCACCATTTCTAGCTCTTCGAACGCTGAAACAGCTTGCAGACGATGATGCACAGAAATATCCGTTGGCAGCGGATGTCATTACTAACGAGATGTACGTCGATGACGTCCTAAGTGGCAGCAACTCTATCGAACGAGCACAAGAAATTCAAAAACAACTCATTGACATGCTGAGTGGAGCTGGCCTTACACTACGGAAGTGGTCAAGCAACGACCAGACCTTGATTGAAAGCTTATCTTCTTCAGATCTTAACCAAACGACAATGCATTTTACAAACGATGGAATGACAAAAGCCCTGGGGGTCCAGTGGAATCCAACAACTGACACATTTTCGTTTACAAACAAAATAAAATTCGACAGTAACAACCAGTTGACAAAAAGAAAACTGCTATCGGAAATCTCGAAAATTTTCGACCCACTGGGCTGGCTGACACCTTTGACAGTAAAAGCAAAACTGCTGTTTCAAAGCGTCTGGCTATCGGGATGCGAGTGGGATGAAACCTTACCTGACAGCGTGCAAGAAGAATGGAAGCAGTTTACTAGCGATTTACACAACATAACCGAATACCAAATACCAAGGTGGCTGGGAAACATTACGAAACCATTCCAAGTACATGGGTTCTGCGATGCGTCCGAAAAGGCCTACGCATGCGTTATATACCTGCTGACAACAAATGACAAAAACGAGCCTGTGACTAGACTTATCGCTGCAAAATCGAGGTTATCGCCAATCAACAAAAAATTGACGCTACCGCGACTCGAATTATGTGGAGCGCTACTACTTTCACGACTCATGAAAAAGGTCCTGACAGCTTTAAAATGGGACAATGTGCACAAAAATACATACGCTTGGACGGACTCTATGATTGTATTAGGCTGGCTGCATGGAGACGTCACAAAATGGAAGTCGTTCGTCAGCAACAGAGTACAGCAAGTGCATGACGTCATTCCAAAACAACACTGGAGTTATGTCAAGTCCGAGGAAAATGCTGCAGATTGTGCATCACGTGGAATCAGTTGTTCCCAACTATTGCAACATTCTTTGTGGTGGCAAGGTCCCTACTGGATGAAAAATTACAGTGAAGATACTTGTGACAAAATTACAATTACACCGACAACATGCGAATCAAAACAAAAACAAACGCAAACGTGTGTTGTGAAATATGAACCGTCTTCAATAGTAATAGAATTACTAGACAGACACAGCGACATGACTCGTACTACAAGGGTCATTGCCTGGATGAAACGTTTCAAAAACAGCTGTTCGAACACCGACACTCATCGTACTACTACTTATTTGACATCTACAGAACTACAAAGCGCTGAAAACCTGATAATGAAACATATCCAATTGCACGCCTTCAATGACGAGATTATGAGATTGAAGGAAAACAGAGGTTTGAGCACAAAAAGTAACCTTTTGAGTTTAAATCCATTCCTTGACAAACATGACATTCTACGAGTAGGTGGAAGGTTACATAACTCAAACTTACCCGAAGACACTAAACATCCAATTCTACTCCCACATGACAACAAACTGACAGAGTTATTAATTTGGCAAGCTCACAGAAGAACATTACACGGAGGTCCTAAGTTAACCTTGACACATCTACGACAAAGAGTTTGGATCGTAGGAGGATATCGCGCCGTGAAAAAGGTCTTACACAAATGTGTTACATGTCGCCGATTTAATGCTAAACAAACAAACCAGATCATGGCTGACCTACCAGAGCCGAGAGTGACAGTATCTCGCCCGTTTACACACACAGGTGTCGATTTTACTGGACACATTGAAATCAAGGCAAGTAAAGGCCGAGGCGTCAGAACATTGCTGGCGTACGTTGCAGTATTTGTTTGTCTAGCAACAAAGGCCATTCATCTAGAACTGGTATCAGAACTATCTAGTACAGCATTTCTATCGGCTTTCAAGCGCTTCTGCGCACGTCGAGGTACGCCACGGGACATGTACAGTGACAACGGCACGAATTTTGTGGGTGCAAATCGAATCCTACTACAACAATACAAATGCATTGTAGAAACGATCGACAACTTCTTCTTGGGAAAAATATCAGAGATGGGAATTCAATGGCACTTCAATGCCCCGGTCTGGCCAAGCGCAGGCGGACTGTGGGAAGCCGCTGTGAAGAGCATGAAGTATCATCTCAAACGGGTCATTGGTGACCAACGTCTGACATACAAAGAATTTACCACTCTGCTATGTCAGATAGAAGCTTGCTTAAACTCACGACCACTATGCACCGTTTCAAAGAACGCCGAAGAGATAAACTGTTTAACTCCAGGACATTTCTTAACCGGCACATCACTCATGACAATTCCTGAACCCGACATGGACAAGACTTACCGTTTAAACACGAGATGGCAAATTGTACAACAACTTAGCAAGGATTTCTGGAAGAAGTGGTCGCAAGAGTACCTCCAACAACTACAAGCAAGACTAAAGTGGAAACGACAGACAGCTGACATAAAGAAAAATGACATTGTATGCATTAAAGATGAAAGGCTCCCTGCAGGAAAATGGGCACTGGGTCGTGTTGCGGATTTACACCCTGGAAAGGACGGCCACACTAGTTGTGACATTACAAACTGCAAAAGGCGAAACTAAACGACCGATTACAAAACTGGTACCACTAGTGGAGGCTGAGAAACAAAACAACCCTGACACTGACAAACTACCCAAAAACAGGCGAAATCGTGCTAAAAGGCTTAGCTGGCACAGCTTGGTATGTTATATGCTAATGGTAGTTATGACATTGATAACACCTACTGTCCAGCAAGATATGAAACTCACACAATTGACAAAAAATCAAACACTTTACTTTGACAAGGTTGCAGACCTACAAGAAATTAGAGATGAATGGAAACTGGTATTCTATTATAATATGACAAATTATTGGCGCAATGTGGACACTTTGCAAGTATTCGTATCTCATATAAAGCAAGCTCGTTGCGAAGAGTGGATGATGCAATTTCATGTTCTGGTTAACCAACTTGAACAAAGCACGAGTGAACTAAATTATTACAACGAACTACTGAGGTCTCAGCGGATAATTCAACACAGGTTCAAAAGAGGATTAATCGACGGAGTAGGATATGTTGCAAATTCGTTATTTGGAGTGTTAGATCAACATTTTGCAGAACAATATGAACAGGATATCGACACAATCCAACATAATGAAAATCACCTATTTCAATTGCTTAAAAATCAGACAAGTGTTCTGGAAACCGAGAACAATATTGTACAGCGTAACGAGGCAACAATGGTGAAGCAGTTCACTTTAATCAACGATCACCTCACGTCCCTAGAGAACAAGACGCTCAAAGATAAACTTGATAGTTCACATGCATTCTACATCATTACATCGGCCATAGCTGCAGAAAGAATGGCCCAAAACTTAAAAGATATTCAAGAATCACTCATCAACACCCTGACAAACATGTACCAAGGACATATGGACGTACATCTATTATCACCAACCCAAATGCAAAGCGAACATAGAGTAGCTCGACTACTACCTCGCGATTCTACACTACCTGAAGTTCGTAATGACATAAGAGACATCTACAGGCTGTTCAGAATACATGCGCGCATAACACAGCACTACCTGTTGATGGAAATAAAAGTGCCGATCTTGAGTGATGCCCTATACGAACTTAATAGACTTATCAGCATTCCTCAACGTATTGACATAAATCGGGTAATGTATGTCATTCCCAACTCTGCATTAATAGCATTTAACGCCAACCAATACTCATTTATACCCCTAGAACAGTATGACATTAATGAATGCCAAAAATTACATGACCAAACTCTACTGTGCAAACTAAATCACCCTATATACCACACCGGTGATCGTCACAAATCTATTTGCGATGTACAGCTGATTCGAGAAAACGAAGAACACAGCGCTTATTGCCATACGGAAATAAAAATATGCACCGACAAATGGGTCAAATTACATAAACAAAACACCTGGTTCTATTATTGTTGTGACACGTGCAAAGTACAATTAGTGTGCGGCACTCAAATGACATCTGAGACGTTACGTCACTCGGGTCTGATAACGCTGAAACAAGGATGCAACTTGCAAGGCGACTCATTCACACTGCACGCATATATATGGAACATACAAGCGACATTTTAGTCAATGAACCATATGCCATGATTGTGCCCACAATCTCTCCAATCAACAATATAATTAATACCTCGATTCGTAACTCATCATTGCGTATTGAAACGCACGAAGAGACGTTCAAGAAAATTGACACGCAACTACGCTCTATAGAAGAACAGTCTAAGCTAGACACCTTATCGTCTCACGACGTTCATCACTACATTGCAATCTATGTGGTTGTTGCGATTAGCATTGCACTGTTTGTAACATCGCTTTACTTTTGGCGAAAGATGGCCACCCAAAGACAGGGGGAGGGTCCGCAAGACGCAAGAAGCAGACGGGAAGAAGATCAGGACGTCGAGGACAAGATCGACAAACGGGACTCAAAAGTGAATAAAGTGTCGTGTGCTAACCCTACCACAAGTGAAGTGAAATTTGACACTGAAAAACATAGTGAAGTGTGCTAATTTATTAATTTGGTGACATTCTATTTATAGACTTTAGATATATTTCTTCATAGTAGTCGTATATCAATCATATTTACATTAGAGTCTTGCATCTTTACATTATCTTTAATATTCCTATTTTATTATTTTACATTTTTTGGGATTGTTTTATTTAGTTATTCTCTTTTTGTGTTGCGGCAATATGTACGGTGCACGTACATGGGTTTTAAAATATATTTATTATTACAATAGATACGTTAGCAAGTAGGCTCGCGTATTTGCTCTTTGGACGCAACCTACATTTGGCAGTGCATTGACACTGACATATTGCATTGTTTTATGCATTTTCTGTATATTACATTTTAGTGTTCAATTAGACGTGGTTTGAGTCGGACAACTTGCATTTTTATTTAGATTCATCCCGTTGAGCATTCACTGACATTTTCTGCATTTAAGTTTAAGTTTGACATTTACATCTGCATTGACATTACTTATGTTAGGGAAGCGTCCTACATATATATTTACAAACAAAAAAGTATATATGTAGTATATCAACTATCTAGTGTCCATGGCACAAGCTTTGCTTAGTGTTTCGATTATTCATTCCGCGCAGTCGTAGCGGACAGACGTGCTCATTAGCAATATTTAATTAATACTTTAATAATATACGAAAGGAGGTCTTTCGTGCAAGTATGACTATCGTAATACATACAGTAATCTTGCTTAGTGTGTAGTTTTTTGTGAACGACGAACACGAAATAGTGAAGTTCAATAAACTATCAAAAAGGAAAACAGCCCCTGTAATCCAAAGGGGCCAGTGAAATCCTCCAGCTCGCCATTTCAGTCGACCAAGGCCATTGTCATTGCTTCGACGCCCGAAACACAAAGATGGATGGTGCAGATCTAGCAGTACCTGGATGAAGTTTGCTCTATTGCAATGGATGGGAAACTCAACACCGAGCAGAAGACGAAGATTTCAAACCTTTGCCGTAAAGTCGAAACTGGTACGTCACAAATGGCCGTCCTATACCAGTCGCTTAAACAAAAATCTATTGAGGCGAATTACACGATCGAAGCCCTTAAACAACAGCGTGACCTTACAGAACATATCTCGGAGCTCAAGCAGACGATACGGGATTCTAGTTCTGCGGGAAATGCTTCTTTTGCTGATATGGTGAAAAGGGGATCAAACCATAGGGCACGCCACGATAGTGGCGGTAAGTCCCCTTTTTGAGGAGTGGCTGGAGAGGCGCCACGGCGTCCTCACCTTCCGCCTGACGCAGGTCCTCACCGGACACGGATGTTTCGGGAGGTACCTGCACCGAATCGGGCGGGAGGAATCGCCCGGGTGTCTCCACTGCGAGGATCGACCGGAGGACACGGTGGAGCACACGGTGGAAGTCTGCCCTGCGTGGGCGGAGCTCCGCCGTGTCCTCGTGGCGGCGATCGGCGGCGGCGACCTCTCGCGTCCGGCCCTGGTTCAATCCATGGTCCGGAGCGAGACGGAATGGGAAGCCGTCGCCTCCTTCTGCGAAGCAGTGATGCTAGCGAAGGAGGTGGCGGAACGAGAGAGGGAGATATCCTCTCTTCCCGGCCGCCGCGGGAGACGCAACGGGCATCGGGGGCCACGTGGTGGCTACCGGCCACCGTAGATGCGGGCCTGTGGACGGCTGGCTATGGGCTAGCTAGCCGTCCGGCCGTCTAACGACGACGACAGGCCGTGTCGACGGCGCGTTCGTGTTCCACGCGCGCCTCAAAGAGATTTCAGCAAAAGGAGAGGGGCCCAAGGCAAGGGCCGAAGCCTGCCGGGGTTGCGGTCCTGTTCGAAAGAGATACCGCGGCCCCGGAACGTAAAAGGCGAGGAAGGAACATGGATGGTTTTTAGTCAGTAAGAGTCTGACACTCCCTCCCGCTCCGCCCAGAGTGGGGGGGGGGGGGTCATTTGATGATTTCCCATCCTTAAAAAAAAAAAAAAAAACAGGGGATCAAACCATTTCGTCCGACCCAATAACTTGAGCTCTGTCGCCATCTATCCCAATGATAAGTTGAAAACAAGTGACGAAACCAAAAAACTGGTGCAAGAAATTATACGGCCCGAGCTAATGAAGTTGCAAGTACGTGGTGTCCGAAAAACAAAAAGTGGTGGCGTAATAATAAGTACCGAGACGAAACATGACGCTGATTAGCTTAAAAACGCAGTCCAACTCTCTACATCTGGACTTACCGCCGACGAACCCAGCAAGCGCAAACCTCGGATCGTGGTTGTAGGAGTGCCGACTTCCTTGGCTGAAAATGAGGTCTTCAAGTGTATTTTCGAGCAAAATATAGCCGACAAGTTACCAGCGATGTCCCTAGAATCCTTTTTGACCTTGGTAAAATTAAGCCACAAATCTGGGATGAGAGAGCCTGCCACCTGTAACTTTGTTATAGAAGTTGCAGCCAACATACGAAAAATTTTAATACTGTTACATCGGACCTACTAGAACATTCGAGAAAGTCAGTGATTACAGTGTGTGTACGTTAGAAGTTCGAGAGCATTCTATTATTATTAGTTTTAAAGTTAGGTAGGTACAAACTCGCGACCTGTTTATACAGAGACATTAGAATTTCGGCCGTACGCCTAGGGCATACGGTTCATATTTGTTTGCACAAGTAGCTAGTAATAATAATTACCTACCTACCTATCTACTTGCTGACTGTACCTACTTTTCTATTGTGTTTTTTTATGACCCTCTAGAATATTCGTGAATATTCTGGTGTGTCTGTTGGCGAGTATAAATAGAGCGCTCATGGCCGCGACAGTCAGTCTTGTTTTGGCTACACAACGAAGCGAATCGAAGTGAACTTAAAGTGCGATATCTAAGCGAATAGTGAGCAGTAGTGTTTTGTAGTATACATGTGATTGAGTTTAAAGGGTTTTGTGATTAATAAAGTTATTGTATTGTTTAATCGGTAGTAATTAATTTATCTCTTACCCAGCTCGTAACAATACCTCAATCTAGGATGTTTATAAACTGGACATCATGTCCTGTAAGGGACTTCACGTTAGTTACGAGGTGCTATAAATGCCAGCAGTATGGCCATGCAGCCAAATCTTGCAGAGAACTAGTTTCTACTTGTGGTGACTGCGGTGACGCAGGTCATATGATGTCCGAATGTGCGAAGAAAACTGACATTCCGAGATGCGCGACTTGCTCCCGCTTTAAAAAGCCCAGTGACCACAAAACGGGAGACGCTGAATGTCCTGCTAGAAAAATAGCAGAACACCGATACATAAACTCCGTCGATTATGAGGGCACCTAGTACATCATAATACTCCTAGTCAGACATACTTTGATATTTCGCTGTCTAGGCAAAATTGTCGACCGCAACAAAAATAACTTAACGGAGTTTTGCAATGTTTACTTGTTTAATACTGCTGACAATCATTGTAGTATTAGCAAATAAGTGCTACAAACTGTTTTCCATTTATATACATGTGTGACCTTAATTATAATATTTTTTACTGTTCGTATCTTATAATAGCGTTTAAGTACATTAGGTATATCATAATAAATTAAACCATACTAACTTATTTCACTATTATGTTTTATATTGTTAAGAAATTCATTGTCCAAATAGTATTTATTAGAAACATGCCGCCTGTGATACAGGTTTACAGGTTTACAGGTTTAGGTGTACAGGCATCGAACTCTGTTATACCAACATTACTTTTAAGATTTAACTTGTATTTTTCGTGCGAATTCTAAGTTTGAATAAATATATTATTATTATTATTCCCTTTATTCATTTCTTAACTTATTAATTACATTTTAAATATTTATTAATAAAACTAAACTTAAACAATAAAACATTTAAAAATATAAAAAAAACAGTAGCCCACCAGCGCTGGGGACAGGGTCCGAGCTGCCGGTGGTCAGGGCTCTTGAGAGAGGAACCTCCTAACAATACGTGCCGTGTCGAGAAGTACTGCTTTCTGAATCAAGCCATTATTATTATTATAAACCCTATTAAAGCACATATTTGCTGCGTGGGAAGAGTCCCAAGACGCAATAGGAATTTTCTGTGACCTCTCCAAAGCTTTTGATTGCGTAAATCACGACACATTACTTTTAAAACTGGAGCATTACGGATTGGGTAAACTTGCACTTAGCCTGCTAAAATCTTATTTGAGCGATAGAAAACAACATGTTCAAATAAACGGTGTTAATTCACAGGGTTTGAATGTAAAAATGGGGGTTCCGCAAGGCTCAATATTGGGTCCTTTCCTTTTTCTAGTCTATATAAATGATCTACCCTATTTGTTGAAACACCAATCTCAAAATATGGTGTTGTTTGCTGATGACACTTCTCTAATTTTTAAGATAAATAGACGGGCCAATAATCTAGATGACGTGAATGATGCCCTACTTCAGGTCCACAATTGGTTCACAGCAAACAATTTGGTATTAAATGAAAAAAAACTAAATGCATAAGATTTTCATTACCGAATGTTAAAAGTAGTGATTGTGAGATAATATTGAATAAAGAGAAACTCGAATTCGTAGATAAAACGGTTTTCCGAGAAGAGCCATATACAATCTTCGTAGGCGCGATTCTCTAAGGGAACTATTTAAGGATATTGGCATCATGACAGTTCATTGCCAATACATCTACGAAAACATAATGTACGTCAGAAAAAATCTGCATCTTTTCGGTAAAAGAGGCGACGCAAAACTTGATAGCATCAAATGGTATTGTTGGAGCTGCTGAAGATTGTACAACTATCTTTGCATTGTATAGATTCAATGTTAGTATTATATAATCGCATAGCCCATATTGTGTGAGTACTATGTACTAGAAAGCTATCATTCACTGGAAACCTACTTTTGTTTTTGACTTGAATGTGCCCCTGGCGGTTGAGATTATGTCATGCTCACTCAAATGTCTCGCTGATGGTGGCGCGTGTGTCGGACCATTTAGCTCCCTTCAAAGTGGTTGAGCTGAATGGTGCTGATCCATGCGTCATGCTCGTGAACGGGTGCTGTCAGTTGTGACTGGTCATCTCTTAGTTGCCATGGCTTATTTGAAAGAATTATTTTCTTTTTACTATGGACTCTTTTAACGTGCACATCTTGCTACATTGTTCTCACATAATCTACCATCTCAACATGAATGATGTTACCAAGATTTTGTAACAATAACTTGATTTAAAAGAGTGTCCATGGAGTTTCTTGCCCGTTCTTCTCCATAGAGATCTACGTTAGGGAATGGGCAACTACAGTACTTTCACAGTTTTTACGTCTTGTGACTGGGACTGTAGCTACATTTAATTTTCATTTTTGTTTCGACAATTCAAAAGTGCCTATTATTGGCCTACTTGAAATAAATGCTTTGATTTTGATTTTGATTGATTAGTGTGGCACTAGGTGGCGCTGTGTGTTAATGTCCAGCGATATTTATATAAAAAAAAAACTTGTCGATTGTATCGGAACTAATTACTTATTAACTTATATCGCTGAAAAGGAATATGTGTAAGGTGAACTCGCCCCAGCAGTTCCACCTAAACGGGCTTGGAGGCGAGGGCGCGGCCTACTTCTGAGCTATAACAGCTTTAAGTAACGCTTCTACCGATGTTCGTTTGTTTATGCTGTAAAAAACACGTACAAGAGCTATTTGTCGTCGCTTCTACACATACACATATACACAAACAGGTACTGCAGCGAGCGATATCACGCAGCCTCTCGTGCCACAACGAGTTGCAACTAGTTCAGAAGGCTCACTATCTAACACATTGATAACTATCAACGCCTTCACGGAAAGCGGATGGAGACCGCTTCTCAGATTTTGTTCGGTGGCGTGGAGTGGACTCACTGCGGCTGGCTGTGAGGTACGTCGTGATGGAGTGGCTGGCCCGGGAGCGCTACAATTACCGCCGACCGACTAATGACGCTCTCTGAACATATTGACGGGTGCGGCCCGCACGCGCCTCATCGACTCGCACGCCACACAACTTACATCGTTAATCGCGCCAACTCACTTGATGGGCCTTTATTGTTTCCCGATTCGTTGCGTAATTGTTGTTTTCAACTTAATTATGTATCAAATGGAAATAAAAAGAAAACACCCAAAGTTTCTATTACTATTAATGCGGTACCTCCAGGAGGGATGAATTGATCTCATATTTATGTACTTTTGAAATAATTCATGTGATTTATTAAGTTTCAGTATAGTTAATTTTTTTTATGAAATAAAATCCTTCAGTTTTAGTAATGTTCGAAAGTTGTGATGTGTCGTCCTCGTGGCTCGTGGCTCGTGACCGTGTTGCTTCTACTGGTTCGGGCACTTTGGTCGGCAAAGTTGGGATCGCATTCTGCTCAACAAAATGTTTCCCAGTTAATGTCGAGTTGAGTTGGTCATGTCCCTCGTTCGGCCGCCTACCTCCCGTCGCCCTCTTCCCCCCGCCCTCTCACACGGCTCCCTACTTCTCGTAACAATCCAAAGTTCTGCAACTTGGCTAGTTTACCGTAAATATTATATGTATGTACTTAGTACAAAAAAAAACTTGCACCGTGCACAGTTTGACGGAAAGCGGTTTCGACATTGCGCCCCACTCACGGCGCTTCTGGAAAAATTCAGGGCTCTAATAACATTTGAATTCATTTATAGTGTCGGTTAACGTTCTCTGTACTTGCGATGTGACTTGCAGATATTTTTCGATCAGTATCTATTTAATGACATTATTATTTTGTGTACTAAGTACTCAGTCAGTGACCGAGGGGCGGCGTGCGGCGTGCAAGCGCGGCCCGCTCCGCATCGCCGATGATTATAATATCTCGCCGAGCGCTCGGCGCCGCATTAATATGTAAGCGAGCTTCGAGTTAGCGGTGAATAAATAAAACAGAAGGCGGTAAGTGAAAGCCGCAGCTCTTACTCTTAAGCAGCGTTCATAATTCACGAGGCTCGGGTCAGCGGCTTCTTAAACTTTAACTGGTTCTGCCGCCCACCGCCTAGTGCCTGTCCGTCCGCCCGCTCGTGCTCCGCATCTCAGATGTAAAACAGCGGAGCGCACTGCTTTATTAAAGCGTGAAATTTCTCATTTCGCCCGAGAGCAGGACTCGTTCCAATGAGCGCCGACTAAATGTGAAATACAGAACACGCAGTAACATAATCCCGTTTAATTTTTAATATCAACAGTTGGCAGAGCGTCGGAACGATCACAGACGAGCTCTTCATGGCGCGGTGTGCCGCCCGGTCAGCGCGCGTCGCGACACTCGCGGTCGCGGGGCACTTCTCAGGCGGAGCTTCTCCACTGCTGTCCAGTTTGCAGTGGTTTCAATCATCTATTCCAGCTCAGTTATGAAAAATGTTCAACGAAACTTGATCAATGGAGCATGTTGAAGAACATATCCTATAATAAGGCCTTCAACAAACTTCCATTAAAGTTATTTTTGTAATTTTTGTTTCCTATACTTAAACATGATCACTAGGATTGTGTATGCATGCATGGATGTTTATATCGTGTTGTCGGGATTATATTTCGTTAGGCTCGAGCATTATGTGGGCAGAAGACGGGTTTCGTGCTATAAAACTTCACTGGATGCGATACACTGTTTATTGTCAGGTGCACAGTTCGGGTTGGTCATTTCCATGGAGAAGAATCGGCAAGAAACTCCATGTTGACTCTTTTCAAACAAATACATACACTGAGAAAACTAAAAAATTACTTGTCATTACACTTTCACACCATAACACTGGGCACAATGAATCTGATACAGTTTCAAGACGTCTCAACTCCGCTGCAATTGGACCCAGGACGTCGTCCTCGCGGCGAGCTGTTAACGTCAGGACTCTGATGAAGTACTCATGGTGGGGTAGACTGGTATCTAGGTCGCATGAAGGCACCACTGGCGCGTTTTCGATTCATTCGCCTGTCCGTACCAATGACCGGATCCGACATATTATATGTTACGTCTAATAGCCGAAGTGCGGCTACACCTAGTTTTAGCCAGCTACAATACATGTGTGTGTACAATCACACTGTTATGTGTTTCCACACCACTGTTTTGTTTTTTTTTTTTTCTACAGTCATCCTTTTGCTCCGACTTCCATTGCAATTGCAAATTCCATTGTAATAACTAATTTTGTTCTCGGAAGCAATTGTTTTGTTTTATTTAGCTCAATAAAATAATATTAACTTTTATAGGCAGTAGTCTCACTCTCACTGAAATGTCATTGCGGTATTGTAATTTAAAAATGCGTAGGTCGATGCGGCATCGGCCGGCCCGAAGTGCGTAATGTCAATAAACTGTGTTTTGTTTTCGGTTAAGTACTTACTTCGAACGAAGAGTACTTATTTATTTAGCAGGTATCTTCGTGTGCATTACGCACTTTCTCGTTTATTTTAGATACTTTTTTGTCTATGTTTGGATTTTCGATGTCATTCTGATCTTGTTTTGTGTACGCCTAAGAAAGAGTAAATTACTATAATTCTTAAAGAAAAAGAAAAAAAATCGACCGTGAATTACAACGGTGTGACACTTAGGCCCTGTAAGAGGGTGTCAGCAGGTAGGTAGGTAGGGGTTGGTAAATAATAAGCTCGAAGATCCAGTTACTTATTATTTAATGCCTTTACTTCCGTGGCGTTCACACGACTCGATTGCAGAGGAAAAGAAGTGGTAGGGAACACTGGCCTGAACCGTCTCCAGCGATGATGGTTCCGACTTAGAGAGCTAGCCAGCAACCAACGGCTCCAGTCCCAGGTTCTGTCTTTGGTACCCGACGTCAGCGTAGGGTAGGTGACGCTCTGTAGCGACTGCAGCAGAGGATCTTCATCAAGCGTCCTTCTCGACGCAGGAACCACGACGTGGCGAAAGGATGAAGGGTAGACTAGAAATCCCTAGAGGGATTTCGCGACGTATTTAATAGTATTATTAAAGTACGATCGGAGCGAGCGACACAGCTGTCGAATCAGTGCTTTCAAAAACGACCGGTCATGGGCCCTACCGGCCGAACCGATTCGTAACTCCTCGGCAACACTCGGCAAGGATCGTTTTAGCGTTGCGCGGGCGCATAGAAGCGAGGACCTCTTAATATAATAGATTCTCGTAGGTTCCGTACAATAATATTTAATTTTAATGTTTTATTTAAGTGTTAGGTTTAGTTAGTAATATTATAATAGATAATATCTTTAAAATATTGTGTAAATAGTGTAGTTTTAATTGTACATAGATTTCTTAATCTTAGGAATCCTAAACTAACTTCTTTTCATTTGTAACTTGCAAAGTGCAACGTTACAACGGGAGCAAGGATACCCAGTGGGACAAAAGTGGGTTTCATTGAAGGAAGATTAGCACACTATACTGACATTTAATTCACACACTGTCTGAGATATGAGACTTTTAGGTAAACGTTTAAGTGCTGAGGGGTCATTAGATACCCACCCATGTTGTACAGAGTGGACTGGTTCTCTATCGTGTTACCTAACTTTTTAATCCATAATCTAAAATGTCATAATATTTTTTGTCCTAATCATCATTTGTCCGAATGATAATTTACCCGAACTTAATATCACATAATATCATATGCCATAAAGTTGAAATCTCTAAATATAATATGCCATAAAGTTGAAATCTCTAAATATAAATCCGTTTGTCATAAGTATTACAAAAAAAAATATACAAAAGACATAAAACCGTTTTCAATAAAAGTCATAAGTCCTATTCTTAGAACTAATTTGTCTTCAAAGTTTTTACAATGAACTTCTGTCAGGCGTTACATAGATAAGAGCACGCAATATTTTTCTTCTACCGATTTGTTTTGAGATGCACGCATGTATGTAGGCGATGACCTGCAATGCAAGCAGGCTCCGGCGCTGCGGGGCTCCGGCGAATCACGCGGCGGCGAGTGTTACAACCACCTGCTCCTCAACTCGCGGCCCGCCTCGCCCCTCCGCGCCTACGCGATTTTAAATTACACTCCTGGGGCGGACAAGACTGCATGGAGTCGGATTTTTTGCGATTCGTTTCTGTGACTAAAACCTAACTTTTAGGTATTCTTTTAGCGACTAACAATTTATAAAGGACCATTCGGAATCATTCACATTATGTGATACAATACTTAGGACAATGAAAAATTAGGAGATTCAATTATTATAGTATTCTCTATTATGAAAAAATACTATTAGAGGTAAAGTTAGATGTAAAACAAAATTTCGCTATTTTCAACCGACTTCCAAAAAGAGGAGGTTATCAATTCGTCTGTATTTTTTTTTTTTTTTTTTTTTTGTGTTTGTTACCTCAGAACTTTCGACTGGGTGAACCGATTTCGATGATTCTTTTTTTGTTTGAAAGCTGGTGCTTGTCGATTGGTCCCATTTTAATTTGTTGAAGATCTGATGCTGATCTTCCGAGATATACAAAGGAACTCTTCAAAAATAGACGGCAAATCTGCAGTAATTGCTGCAATCGCTTGTAGGTTCATTGTTCATACTACATCATGACGTAACATCACGCCTGTATGCTCTGAGGGGGTACCTAGACGTGTACAATACTCCCAGATTTCGACAATGTTTGTTGCCTCTGAACTTTCGACTGGGTAAACCGATTTTGATGATTCTTTTTTTATTTGAAAGCTGGTGCTTTCCGTGTGGTTTCATTTCAATTTAGTTAAGATCTGACGCTGATCTTCGGAGATGTAAATGGAACTCTTCAAAAATACACGGCAAAGCTGCAGTAATTGCTGCAATGACTTGGTTGTTTGTTGTTTGTGTAACATAGTGACGTAACATCACGCCTGTATGCTCTGAGGAAGTACGCAGAAGTGTACAATACACCCAGATTTCGACAGTTAGATATGTTAAGTTCCGTTTAATGGGGTCCTGGAGAAATAGAGGAAATTCCTTAAATTTTGTAGGCACACCAGAAGCGATTTGGGTAGTTTTAGGAAGAGTACATTCTTGGAGTGATCCCATTTCAATTTGGTAAAGATCTGATGAAGAACTTCGGAGGAACTCCTCCATAAATGATAGCAAATGTACTGGGATCGCTGAAATCTCATATCTGTCTATTGTTTACACCAGTTCATAAAAGAAAATCACGCCGGTACGCTTTGAAGGGGTAAGTACATATGAACCACTAAAAAATTAAAAATAAAAACTTTTTTACAAAAAATAAAACCGACTTCAGAGAAAACAAAAAAGTGAAAAATAACTTCAGAAAAAATGCTTCAGAAGTCGGTGACAAAAAAACTAAATCAATCAAACAAAGGTCACCGACTTCTGAAGCATTTTTTCTGAAGTTATTTTTCACTTTTTTGTTTTCTCTGAAGTCGGTTTTATTTTTTGTAAAAAAGTTTTTATGAACATTATGGTTACTGAAGTTTATAGCAAACGTGTTATGGATAGTGATTTTCGGCCTAAAAATTTTCGGACAAGCAAGGGAGTACCAAGCGGACTTTATTGAATTATTGAAAGAAAGGCGCTTTTTTAACAGAATTATCTGGGGGCACGGCAGTGCCCGGCAGTGTCATCTAGTAAGCCATAATCACGTACTTAAAATCTAAAATTTCAAGTCTGAAAGTCATTTATTTCCGAAGTTAAGCGAAAGCAAAGTTTCGCATTTATGACACTCACTCACTCATGATCATCAAAATAGAGCTAGTACTTGTACTACACATAAACTCAGAGAGTTGAAATTTGATATAGAGCTAGGGTTTAATGGCCACAAAAAGGGAAAACTATAAAAACTAAGATAACCGAAGATCTGGAGTACCTGGTGACCCTGATTAGAAAACACAAGAGCCCAACCAACTACATATTAGAGAGATTGACATACCGCCTTTACAAAAAATATTCAACTTAGTGGGCCGTTTCATTTGATGTAAAAAATCGAAGGTCTGAAGTATCTGATGAAGAACCCTCAGCTGGTCTCAGCTGTATTAGAGACTAGCTTCTGCCCGCGACTTCGTTCGCGTGAATTTCCCGCTTGCAACATTTCTTATTGCTGCTCCAACTGCCAAGTCACACAACATTAACTATAATAATCACACGAGTGTTGTAATGCCTAATTATGTATAGTTGCATACACTACTTTATCTACCCAAATATCATAAGGGCTCTATGATGGGTTCAGGAACCATAGGGAAATGACCTGCATTGTTACTTGGCCCTTGATTTTTGTGGTAACAGGTTATTAGTTGCATTCGTCGCTGCATTTACGATATCTGGCGGAGTGTTCATGGCAATTTCTGAGTCACTATCACTCATTTTCGACAGAAATAAAGAACTTATCAGAAAATTTGTCTACTCGTAACTGGAAATAAAAAGCTAACGAACAAATGCCAGCTCGAAATGGCGGCGTTTCGGATATCTGTCATTTTTTTTAAATCATAGGCAAACGAACAAAGTTACTATTCTTGTGTCACTCGAGATCAAAATGTCGTGCGATTTATAATTAAAATCATACTGAATTGGGGTTTCGTATCGATATCTGATTTAATGTAGATAGGTACTAGAATAGCACACTCACTTGAATTTGACACCTGTTCCAAATTTAAACTCATAACCTACTGTTTTCAGTAGGTTATGAGTTCATTACCATTCCGTTTATTTCTGCTGGTTGGTAATGCTGGTCATTGCCTATGGTTTTTGAACGCATTAGAGAGGGTTTATGATATTTGGGTAGATAAAGTATTTTTGAATTGAATGAGACGTTTAAAAAATGCATTAAACGCACACTATGTTATCAAGCATATTACAAGTTGAGTGATTATATCGCTGATAAAAATCGCTCAATGTTGGTCCTGCTCCACAAGGACAGGGGTGCATAAATTGATAGCATTAAATGGTATTGTTGGAGCTGCTGAAGATTGTACAACTATCTTTGCATTGTAGATATAGTTCCAATCTCTTTAGTATTATATAATCACATAGCTTTTACTATTCACTGGATACCGACGTCGTTTCTTGACTTGAATGTGACCTGGCGGTTGAGAGTATGTCATGCTCACTCAAATGTCTCGCATGTGTCGAATCATTCGGTTCCCTTCAATATGGTTGAAATGAATGGTGCTGATCTTTGCGTCATGTTCGTGAACGAGCGCAGTCAGTTGTGACTGGTCATCTCTTTGTTGCCATGGCTTATTTGAATGAATTATTTTGTTTTAACTATGGACTCTTTTAACGTGCACAACTTGATAAGTTGTATGTAACGAAGGTTTTGTAACAACATTTTTGATTGAAAAGAGTGTCCATGGAGTTTCTTGCCCGTTATTATATACAGAGATCTACGTTAGGGAATGGGCAACTACAGTACTTTCACAGTTTTTTATGTCTTGTGACTGGGACTGTAGCTACATTTAAAGTTTAATTTTGTTTCGACTATTCAAAAGTGCCTGTAACTGGCCTACTTGAAATAAATGCTTTGTTTTTGACTCTGGACTCAAAGATTCCAAAACATTACAAAATGTCACTCAAAGTACTTACGGGATTATATCCGTGATTTTCTTTTGTTTTGAGCACCCGATATTTCGACGCTGTTGCAAGCATCATGGAATACTGAAGAGGTATACAGGTGGGACGAAAATTATTTAATATGAGCAGACAAATCTGTCTACCCTCTTCCTTTTATTACGCGCACTACTGGAACTCGATTGAAACTCACGACAGAACGCACTCACAGTATCACTCGGTTTTTCTTTATAATGGAGACGCATGTTAGATTTTATTAGGATTCCACGTACTCGATAGTTTAAAACCGTCCTCGCGATTGAAATTTTTATATTTTGAAATTTCAATAGCTGAAAGTCTAAAACAGTGCATTACAAAAGGTGTTCTGTGATATTTTAGAATTCTGTTATCGTTGAAAGCAAACCTTTGATTACTTCTGACTGCTTCTACTTCTGACATCGTGTTTTATGTTACTTATTAAACTTTCTCGTGTTTGGCTTTTTTCCAGTGCTATAAAGCAAGCTGGAGTATGACTGTCATCGAAGGTCGGAAGATGAAGACATAAGGCTGTCGAAGTAAGCCGCTATTTGTAAAAAACGATATAAGAATATTTTAGCCTTACGCAAATATTTCCGAGAAATAAAATTTTCGAGAAAATTATATTTTACAGTAGAGTAGGTAAATTCTCACCATTTCTATACTTATTAGTGCACTCGCAGCGTACAGATGTGACTATTAGCAATATTTTAGTTATAAATAATAACAGTGACCTCTTTTGGTGTATTAGTCCAATTGACTACGCAGCCGGGTGTATACGCACCCGGCTGCGGCTGCGCAAAGTGCATTCAGTCTGCAGGCGCCGGCGACACGTCACCGAGGTGCTCCGCGCTCGTGTGAGCCGCGCGCTTCTCTATCAAGAGTGAACGGAACGCTTCCTCGCTCCTACACCTGCGGCAACGCCCCTACCGATATCCTTAGGCTTATCTATCTTCACAAGAACAAAAAGTGTCATCACTGAAAATTTGACTTCACATCGCTCGTGGGTGAAACGTGAGAAACGAAACGAAATGAGGACGGGCGGGGGGAGGGGATGTGAGACGGGTACGGGGCGTCCGATGGGACTCGATGACACTCGTAGGTTATACTCGAGCGTCGAGGGCCAATCCACACAATATCCTCTTGAATTTGAGCATTGCATTGTTCCATCATCGTGGTTTTGTCAATGTATCGGTGCGCGCGACGTCGTCGGCGAGATCAAAATATGTTCTCAGTTAATAGCCGCAAGATTTATCCAGACTCACCTAACACAATTTTAATTACATGTCTGGTAGGCCAAGATTGGGGATCCGAAAACATTGATAGCAACTCCAATACTTCTCACCGCGTTCTCCAATCTCACACACCGCGTTCATGTCTTCTGTGCAATCCGTTGATGTCTAACTCTCTGTCTAACACACCTGCACCACCCGACTTCGTGGATGAGCAGTACTCGCATCGCCTCCGCCCCGCAGTGCGGTCATTTGGCACACGAGACACCGCATCACAGTGCGGATCACTGTGGGTCTACGATCAGACGGCACGACTGATCCAAACAAGGATAGGCACCAACCAACGCGGTGCACCGCCAAAAGCCCATCCGCAGCTGACCTCCTCTATGTGCGGCGCTCAAAATCTGCCTTCCGCTGCGGTGGGTGACGATGTGTGAAAAACCGCAATCTGTCTAACATAGAGGAGGTCAGCTGCGGCAGGCGGCAAACTGGCTTTCTGTCTGAGTGTAATGTGGCGATACGTAGGGTGGGCGTAGCAAACTGTAACGTCCTGGCCACAGCTAACGGCCTGGTACAAATAGCGGCACGTCTTGCGGTTCGATTCGCGGTGGTCACAGCTCGAATAGTAGCGAGCGGCGGACGTATTTCGAGAACATTATTAAACTAAAGAATGAAAGAACATTATTAAGATATAGCCACCGTATCAAAAGTGACAGGGTATCGCCTTGAAATAAGTGCGTTAGCTCAAGATATCGTTCAGTTAAGAATAGGAGCGCACTCAGTTAACTAGAATATAAGATTGGCGAATTTCAGACTCTGTACCATGAATAAAACAATCATCCCGATACGTTTTTTGCATAAACGCGGGTAAGCATATAAACTTTTGATTATAAACTTGATCAAGACTTAAAAGCGGTACTCCCTTGCTTGTCCGATTTTTTTTTGTCCGAAAATGATTATCCGTAACACGTTTGCTATAAACTTCAGTTATCATAATGTTCAAAATACTGAAATTTTGTTTCACATAACTAACTTTACTTCTAATACTATTTCGTCACAATCAATATCGAATATTATAATAATTGAATCTCCTAATTTTACATCCCATAAAGTCGTATGTCCTAAGTATTGTATCACATAATGTGCATGATTCCGATAGTCATTTATAAATTGTTAGTCGCAAAAAAAAACCCTAAAAGTTAAGTTTTGGTGACAGAAACGAATCGCTGTAAATCCGATTCCACGCAGTCTTGTCTGGCCTACCCCAGGAGTGTAATTTAAAATCGCGTAGGCGCGGACGGGCGAGGCGGGCCGCGAGTTGAGGAGCAGGTGGTTGTAACACTCGCCGCCGCGGCTGAGGCTGGCCGGCGAAACCGGCCAGCAAGCCGAAGTTATGGTGGTGAGCGTTAAATCCATCTGCGACGATAAGCTCGCGTGAGGCTGCCGGAGCCCCGCAGCGCCGGAGCCGTGACAAAAACCATGCCTGCTGTATGATGCTTGCTCGTTTGCATGCTGCATGCTTGCTTGCTGTATGCTTCCCGCATGCTTGCTACATGCGTGTTATGACAACATTTTAGATTATGGATTAAAAAGTTAGGTAACACGATAGAGAACCCTTGAAAGTTCATGTTAATTTCAAGTTTTTTTTGTTAATATTGGCAGGAAAATTAATTGTTTCGGTCGCACGATGCTGAGTCCGTCCACCAAAGACACCGCGCGCTCATTTATTTCATGTTTCCGTCGCCGCCGCGAGTCACGCGGCTCTGCCCGCGCCGCAGGTCGCGCCGCAAATCGCGCAGCCGGTAGCTGTGGCATACTTCATTTGTTGTGCGGTGCGTTCTTGCAGTCAGGGCCACCTTTTCCAGTGAGGCGAGTGCACCTGGCGGCTCCGAGGTGGAGCGTAAGTCCAGATTCGCAAAGGAGGTGAAGGCGCGGCTTTCGCCTCCATCTTGGCGGCAGCGGAGGCGAATTTCTCGGGGCCTCCACCTCCCTCCTCACAGGGGGACGAGGTGACCAAGCTGCACGCGGATGTGGCTCGTCTGACGGCCGCCATGGAGATTCTCCAAAAGGAGAACGATAAGCTCCAGGCGGATCTGGCCAGCCTCCGAGAGTCTAGCTCTCGCGCGGCGCCTTAAAATGGGGGGGCCCAGGCTCAAAACCAGCCAATAATAATATCATTTTATTATCAGGCAACTCAGGCCCATAGATAAAATACACAAATAACAAAACAACAAAAACATTAAACTAATGCATATTCTAATTTATAAAACTATTATTAAACACGTAACGTGGTCGGCGTCGTGTTTCGCTGCCAGTGCAAACGGCAAGTGGGCCAGCGCCAGCGCCAGCGGCACGTCAGCCGCCGCCACCACCATCGCCTCCCCAGCCCCCTACACCTTCCACAGTTGAAGCCGGATGGCAGCTGGCTGGGGAAAAGCAGAGAGGGCGAAAGGCGGCCAAAAAGGCCCGTAAGCAGAAGCGGCAGCGCCAGAACAGGGCAAAAAAGGCCGCGGCTAGGCTTCGCGCCCCGAGGACCGCAGCTGTAGTGATAACACTACAGCCGGAGGCGGAGAGGAGGGGCGTGTCGTACCGCGACCTGCTGGCAAAGTCAAAAGAGACGGTGAATCTCGGTGAGCTCGGGATCACCGGGGCCCTCCGGCTTAAAGTCACCGCGACGGGAGCGCGGATCCGGATGCTGGAGATCCCAGGTGAAACCAGCGGCTCGTCCGCTGACGCTCTGGCTGAAAAGCTGAGAGCGTCCCTAAACGCGGACGAGGCCCGAGTGTCCAGGCCAGTCAGATGCGCGGACCTGCGCATCATGGGTCTGGACGACTCGCGTCACCGAGGAGGAAGTTGTGGCCGCCATCGCTAGGTCTGCGGGGTGCTCTGCCGAGCAGGTCAGGGCGGGCACCCTACGTCCGGATGCGGGCATGCGAATCGTAACGGTGAGCTGCCCTGTGATGGCAGCAAAATCTATTGCCCAGAACACGGCAAGTTCACCTGCGGAGGGCTCACAGGGGGCCTGGGGGGAGGAGGCGATAATGGAAAACCAATAACGGCACCATTACGCCTCCTCCAGGCGAATATCAACCACTGCACCTTGTGATGTATGTAGTAGTCATAAGTAATAGTGGGTAGGTTGATATTGTTTTTAATATAAATCATAGTGGGTACTTGGTTTCACTTGTCAAGGATTTTGCCAGTCATTATACGTTGCATCTAACCGTGACTACGTCTATTATTTATTCCTGTATTTCGAGTGCTCCAACCCAAGAACTCTTCAGTGGCGACGAGGATAAACTATTAATGGTGAAAGGTGTTAGTGGTGATTAACCAAAAAAAAACAAAAAAAAAAAATGTCGATTGGTAGGATTACTGAGTTCGACATCCACAAGGACGATTGGAGGTTATATGTAGATCGTCTGGAGCAGTACTTTTTAGTTAATAAAATAACAAGTGAGTTACAAGTGCCGACGTTAATAACTGTAATGGGTGCAGCCAGCTACGAGCTGTTAGTGAATTTATGTACACCGGCGAAACCAAACACAAAAACTTTTGAACAAATAACGGTTATTATGGGGAAACATCTTCAACCGAAACCGAGTGAATTAGCGGAACGTTATAAATTCCGTAATCGCAAACAACTTATCGGTGAACAGATATCAGACTACGTGGCGGTTCTAAAGAAAATGTCAAAAACTTGTGAGTTCGGAGCATGGTTGGAAGAAAGTTTGAGAGACCAGCTGGTTGCCGGGATAAAAAGTGAAACGATTAGACAAAGACTGTTTGCAGAGGATAAATTAGACTTCATGAAAGCATATAATCTGGCCGTAAGCATGGAGGCGGCAGAGAAAGATGCAGCAGTGGTCGTGGAGCAGACGGTCAGTGAGCACAAGGCGGCGGTGGATTGTCAGCTGATGATCAATAAGCGGCAGGGCGGTGGCGGCAGCGGCGGAGCGGTACCAGGCCGCGCGGGTGGCCATTCGCGGGAAGGCGAGTACACACCACGTAAGCGGCCGCAGGCAGGCCGCGTCGCATCAGCGGCGCCGGCGCCGGCGCTTGCGGGCGGCCCGGTGGAGCGGGAGCGGCGACAGCGGGAGTGTCGAGCTTGTGGCGGCCCGCACGAGGGGGCCGTTTGCAAGTTCAGGCGCTATGTATGTCGGGTGTGCAACCAACAGGGCCATTTGCGGCGTATGTGTCCGCGGTTGACACAGCATTATACCGTCGAGGCCGAGTGCAAAAAGGATGTAGTGAACAGCGACGATAGTGACGAGGTAATAATAATTGAACTTAATGAATTGACAGTTTCACAGTGCAGGCCTATTGTTGTGTCATTAGAGGTTCAGGGAAAAATAATGAAGTTTGAGTGCGATACAGGTAGTGCTATCTCGTGTATAAATGAACACACCTATAATAAGTTCTTTAGTGACTTAAAAATTATGGAGAGTAATATTATTTTGAGGTATTATACAGGAGAAACCACTAAACCACTGGGAGTAATTAAACCTCTAGTCAAATATAAAGATAAATGTAAACAGTTAGACTTGTATGTGATAAAAAATGGCAAAACAACTTTGTTAGGTAGGCAGTGGTTAGCATCATTAGCAATACAGCTGCCAGTATTGGATTGTCGTACTTATGTAAATAACAATAGCATCTGTAATGGATCAAAGTTTGATATAGATATGTTTAGTTCCAGATACTGTAAAGTGTTCGCGGACGGTTTGGGGCGGTTCACTGGTGGTAAGGTCGGCATTCACTTGCGGCCCGGCGCGCGACCGGTGTTCATGCGCGCGCGCCCGCTGGCGTATGCGCTGCGCGAGCCGGTGGAGCGCGCGCTGGATCAGTACGTGCGGGACGGCATTCTCACTCCGGTCGAGCGTTCCGACTGGGCGACGCCTATCGTGCCCGTCGTTAAAAAGGACGGCAGCATAAGAATATGCGCCGATTATAAGCTCACGTTGAATAAGGTAATAGAAGTCGACCGCTATCCACTACCTAGGGTTGAAGACTTACTAGTTCGGTTGAACGGTGGGGAACATTACAGCAAGCTGGATCTTTCCCAAGCTTATGCCCAATTTGAGCTAGATGAGTCACGCAAATACACCGTTATTAACACACACAAGGGGTTGTTTCGCTATAACAGATTAGTGTACGGTCTTGCGTCGAGTCCAGCCATATTTCAGAGACGTTTGGAACAGATGTTTGCGGATTTGCCGCAGGTAGGTGTATTTTTAGATGACGTCATCATAACGGGGCGCACGGTGTCTGAGCACATGACTAATTTATGCAAGGTTTTTGATCGATTAGAGCAGTATGGGTTACGAGTGCGGAAAGACAAGTGTTCATTCTTTACTAAATCTGTAGTTTACTTGGGGCATGTTCTCAGTGCAGACGGTGTACATACTTGTACAGATAAGGTCAAAGCGATTATAAAAACGCAGGCACCGACGAATATATCGGAGTTGAGGGCCTTTATAGGTATGGTTATGTATTATGCTAAGTTCATAAAAAACGTTAGTACAATTTTAGCCCCAATGTACAACTTATTAAGATCAGGAGTAAAATATGTTTGGTGTGAAGAATGTAAAAATGCTTTTGATAAGGTTAAAACGATGCTAGCCAGTAGTGAGGTGCTAACACACTACTCGGTCGAGCTGCCACTCGTGTTGACTACTGACGCGAGTAGCGTGGGGGTCGGCGCCGTGCTGTCCCACATCACACCAAGCGGTGAGCGGCCGATAGCCTATGCCTCGCGGTATCTTAGTGTAGTGGAGCGATCATATTCACAGATTGATCGGGAAGCACTGTCAATAGTTTTCGGAATCAGGAAGTATCACCAATACTTGTACGGCCGGAAGTTTGTGCTGCGAACCGATCATAAACCCTTAACGTATATTTTAGGAAATAAGGTAGGAATACCAATTATGGCCGCATCTCGTTTACAGAGATGGGCAGTACTGTCGTCCGCATATAATTATACCATAGAATATGTCGCATCAAAAAAAAATTGTGCGGATGCATTGTCACGTCTGCCTCATAAAACAGATATGCGTTCGGATAGGACAGACAGTACGTATGTACATTTTGTAGAAGATTTTTTACCCATCACTCATAATGATGTCAAAGAGGCGACGCAAAAAGATGTTGAGTTAGGCAGAATAATGTCATACGTACGGTCTGGCTGGCCGAACGAATTTTCAGCTAAGGCGGAAATACAACCCTATTACAATAGACGTCGCGAATTATATTCGGAATTCGGGTGCCTTGTGGATAGAAATATTTGAAATGAAAAACACAAATGCTTTAAGTGTCATTAAGATTTTAAGAGCTACATTTGCTAGATTCGGTCTACCCGAAGAGTTAGTTTCGAGACAAGTGAAGAGTTTAGCTCATTTCTAAAAAAAATGGCATTCGACAAAGCTTCTCACCTGCCTACCACCCGGCATCGAACGGCGCGGCTGAAAACGCGGTCAAACTTTGTAAGCGGGCCATAAAAAAAGCGTATAGGGACAATGTCGATGTGGATACGGCTTTACAGACATTCCTGTTAGCTTACCGTAACTCAGTACACAGCACTACAGGTGAGACACCTGCGTCAATGCAACAGAGGCGCTCACTCCTTTCTCGACTCGACTTGCTACTAGGGCAACGGGCATTAGAAGATAGGGTACGACAGGTACAGGGACGCAAGGCACAGGGTGAGGGGCTTCAGCCACGAACTCTGTGCGAAAGTGATACAGTGTGGGCAAGACAGTACGGTGCGTCAGATAAATGGGTTAAAGGAACTGTAAGAGATATAGAAGGTACTCGTAGGTATGTAGTGGATAGCGGTGACGGTCGACTTCTCAAAAGACACATTGATCAAATCAGGCGCCGTTCTCGTCTGTCAGATGTTCCTTATCAAGGAGATGAGGGGAACCTAGAACATAACGGCCGAAGTGAGACTGCTGTGCCGTTACAGGCTGAGGGCCAGGTAGACGCATCGGATTCTAGAGATTTAATTAAAGAGCGACTACGTAACGCAGAAGGGGAAGGTGTGATGGATAGAGGTATTGATGATTCCCAAGGCAATATTGTGCCTACGATACCTCCGTCCATTGGCCCAACTAGGTGTGATACGGAGCCGACAGTAACGCCACCAGTGGAGGGTCCCAAACGTGTACGCAGACCGGTTGTCCGGTTTGAAATAGATTAATATAGAAAATAAGTATAGTTATAGTTTAATGTAATATTCTAGCTTAGTTACCATTTAAAGAATAAGAAGGGAGGTGTGATGTATGTAGTAGTCATAAGTAATAGTGGGTAGGTTGATATTGTTTTTAATATAAATCATAGTGGGTACTTGGTTTCACTTGTCAAGGATTTTGCCAGTCATTATACGTTGCATCTAACCGTGACTACGTCTATTATTTATTCCTGTATTTCGAGTGCTCCAACCCAAGAACTCTTCACACCTGTGTTCAGAATCTGTTGCTTCAGAGCATGGCGCAGTGGTCGATTCACATCGCTGTGACGGCTCAGTGACCATAGTTTCATCGGCCGCCGCCGGTACCCCGACTCTTAAAAATGTCAAGAGGGGTCGGGGGTGCGTAGCAGCACGTTTCGGGGAGATCGACGTGGTGGGAGTATACTTCTCCCCGAGCCGAACTCTCGCCGAGTTCCACAACTCTCTCCCAGAGTTGAGTGTCGTCGTCGGAAACCATTCCCTCCCCGTGCTTGTCCTCGGGGACTTCAATGCCAAGAACTTGGCTTGGGGTTCTCGTTGTACAGATGTGCGGGGAAGGATGGTGGAGGACTGGGCCCTGGAGTAGGGCCTGGACTTCCTTAATCGGGGTTCTGTTCCCACATGTGTGCGGATACAGGGCGAGTCGGTGGTGGACATTTCGTTCGCCAGCCCCGCTCTGTCGCCGCGTGTCGTTGACTGGCGTGTCATGGAGGGGGTGGAGACATATTCCGACCGCCGGTACATCCGGTTTGACGTATCCACCCAGTCCTCAAGCGCGCCAGTCCAACAGGCCCCGAGTGGTCCGCGTTAGGTGCTGAAGCAGATGGACCGGGAGTTCCTCCTGGAAGCCTCGATCGTGCAAGCCTGGGTGACATCACCGGACAGGCCTGCCGACGTTAACAGTGAGGCAGAGTAGTTCCAGGAGGCCATGTCGGACATATGCAACGTGGCAATGCCCCGAGTCCGGCCAGGAAGCGCCCGACGTCAGGTGTACTGGTGGTCGCGCGAAATAACGTCTCTGCGTGAGGCATGTGTTGAAGCGCGGCGCCTGTACGCCAGGCATCGCAGGCTCCGCATCCGCCCGGCGCATGCGGCAGCCATTGAGGCGGAGCTGTACGAGGGATACAGAGCGGCGAAGATCGCCCTCCGGGAGGCTGTTCTGCGGGCCAGGGAACTGGCCCGCTTGGAGATGTTGGAGATCCATGGGGGCGCCCTTTCAAGGTGGTGCGGAATAAACTCCGCTCCTGGCCCCCCCCGCTGACGCAGTCTCCGGCCAGAGCTCGTGGAGGACGTGGTGAGCGCTCTGTTCCCCTCGCGGGGGGAACATCCGCCCCCGCCACCTGCAGTGCCGGAAGAGGACCCATATGATGACGGAAGTGACTGGGGTAGACCTGAGAGTGGCGGTAGGTAGGCTTAAGGCCAAAAATACCGCCCCAGGACCCGATGGCTTTCCTGGCAAAGCCTGGGTCCTAGCCTCGGATGCGGAGGCTCTCGGGCCCCGGCTGAAAGGTCTTAAGCGCATGCTTGGAGAGAGGCCAGTTCCCACTTCGTTGGAAGACGGGGAAACTGGTCCTCATCCAGAAGCCGGGGCGCCCTGCGTCCACATTTCGGCCCATTGTGCTGCTCGATGAGGAGGGCAAGCTCTTTGAGAGAGTAATAGCAAACCGCCTCGCCGAGCACCTTGAGGGGATGGGGCCGAATCTTGCGGAGAACCAGTTTGGTTTCCGCAAGGGAACCTCTACTGTGAACGCCAACATGCGCGTGAGAGCCCTCACGACGGGGGATGCAATATCCCGGGGCGGGGTTGTCTTGGCGGTGTCTCTCGACATCGCCAACGCCTTTAACTCCCTACTCTGGAGCTGCATCAGGGAGGCACTCCCGGCATCACCGGGTGCCGACCTACCTCCGTCGTGTGGTCGAGGACTTCTTGACGGACAGGGCCGTCATCTACTCCAGTCGCTGCGGAGACTGGAACCGGCGAGAGATGTCGGTGTCCCACAGGGATCGGTTCTAGGACCGCCCCTGTGGAACATCGGTTACGACTGGGTGCTGCGCGCAGACCTCCCTAGTGGTGCCAGCGTCGTTTGCTACGCAGACGACACCCTGGTGCTGGCACAGGGGAGGTCGCACGAGGCGGCGGCCGAAATTACGCGGGGTTGCGATAGTCGTTGAGAGGATCCGGCAACTGGATCTCAAGGTGGCATATTTGCACAAGTCCGAGGTCATGTGCTTTCATGGGCCTCGGAATGCGCCACCAAAGGGATCCACACTGACGGTGGGAGGGGTATCCATCGGCGTCGAGCCGACGTTGAAGTATCTGGGACTCGTACTCGACAGCCGATGGAACTTCGTGGAACATTTCTGACGTTTGGCCCCCAGGCTGGAACAGACCGGGGCTGCCTTCAGGCGGCTCCTGCCCAACCTTGGGAGGCCAAACGCCTCCTGCCGCAGGCTCTATGCGGGGGTCGTGCGGTCCATGGCCCTTTACGGGGCCCCAGTGTGGGCGCGTTCCTTGAGGCGGCGAGCCCCCCACTATCTGAACGCGCCCCAGAAAGTGGTGGCCGTGAAAATAGTCCGTGGGTACCGCACGACATCCCGCGAGGCGGCGGGCCTGCTTGCCGGATTGCCGCCATGGGGTCTGGCGGCGATAGTCCTCGCGCGCCTGCAAGACTGGCGCGCGGAGGCACTACGCCGGGGGGAAACTCCGCTAGTGCGGCAAATTGCCTCTCAGCGGACAGACCTCCGGCGCGATAGAATAGAATAGGTCTTTATTTGCTTAGAATGTAGGTACATAAAAATAAGATGTTAAATTATAAACATCATGCAATCATGCGATCATGCGATCTCATGGCGATATGGAAAGAGAAATTAATTTCGCGATAAATACCCGTATTCATATGTTTTATAATGTGTTCTGATCGTGAAAGTTTAAAAAAGACACTTGAGTAGTAGTTGTTGTTTAGTATTTATCGTTCTTGTTAATTTGTTCTGTTGTTGGGCACTAACACTGTTGACTTCAATAGCTACCGGATCACCAATAAATTGATGTTCGCTGTGGCAATTGAAGGATCCGACGGAGTCTCTGTGTACGATATTGTGCACCTTCTCACTCTGACTATGGCGATCCGCTTGTGGAAGACCAGCCAAACCGATTCACTGTCGCATATAGAAACAAGACGTATGAGCAGTTTGTTTGTATACCATTTGTGTCATTGTGCCAATCTGTTGATGTGGAAGTCCGAATATTCACAGAAAATAAAATCATTTTTTGGGGTATGAAGAACAGAGTGTAAAGCTCTTCATACACCACAGAATAGGGAAGATCTTCCGACCAGACGGGTGTTATGTCTGGTGGGCTACTGCACGACAGTTATTGTCGGATTCTCGTATATACTTAAGTCGCGGTTAATGTTGCTTGCGCGATATAGGAATCTGACATATCTTACTGTTTAGTTCTTCATTTTTGTCGTAGATCGCTAAAGGGTGTAAATAAACCCTTAACGAAGCTGAAAGTCACTTATTCTTCTCTTCATTGCGATTATTGGGCTCCGTATCCATTAGCATAAAAATTTAAGACCTAATATAACTTAGCATAATGTTGTTTGGCATAATTATATTTTCGCATAATATAATTACGCATAACAGCTCATGCATAATTTTTTTAAGCATTATGTCTGTAACCATAATAATGATTAGGCATAATATTTTAAAGCATAAACTTATCAAGCATACAGTTCTAAAGCATAACTTTTTTAAGCATAAAGTTCTAAAGCATAACTTTTTTAAGCATAATATCCTAAAGCATAAAAGTTAAGCATAAATAATGCATAAAAATATTAAAACATATTTTTATAGGTATAACAGTGAAATAATAATTAACACCTAGAATATTAGACACTATACACGTTTATACAATATTGCTCTAATGAAATTTGTAAGCGTTTGATATTGTAGGTAGAATAGAAATTATTTTTCCTTAATTATAACGTATTGAACAATTTTGTGAGTATTTTTTCGCTGTAGGAAGCAAGCATTGCAAACATACAGTATGCAAGCTAGCATGCAGCATGCAAGCAAACGTGCAAGCATGCAGCATGCAAGCAAGCATGCAACATGCAAGCAAGCATGCAAGCAAGCAGCATGCAGCAGGCAGGGTTTCTGTGACGGCTCCGGCGCTGCGGCCCTCCGGCGGCCCCACGCGTGCTTATCGTCGCAGACGGCTTTCACTCATCACCGCAGCTTCGGCTTGTTGGCCGGCTTGGCCGGCCAGCCTCAGCCGCGGCGGCTCGCTCGCAGCCGCCTGCTCCTCAGCCCGCGGGCCGCCTCGCCCCTACGCGCCTACGCGATTTTAAATAACACTCTAGGGGTAGGACAAACAAGACTACGTGAAGTTGGTTTTGCAGCAATTCGGTTCTGTCACTAACTTTTGTTGCACAGCATATTAATTTTCTAACCAACAATATTATTTGATTGTTACAGCTATTTTGTTATTTATATTAATTGTATGCCTAAATATTATTATGCTAATAGTCATTAGGCCTACTAACGTTATGCTAAAAGTCTTTAGGCCTACTAACGTTATGCTAATAGTCATTAGGCCTACTAACGTTATGCGAATCAAATTTCTGCCAAAACAAATTAGTCTTTAACATGATTATGCCAACATAAAATGTATGCCTAAAAACATTATGCCAAAGTATTATTATGCCAAAACAAATTGTGCCAAAATCGTTATGCCGAAGTATATTAGGACAAAAAACATTATGCGAAAAGAAGGGATCCCCGATTATTGTCCTAGACCATATCTGAGAACCTTATAGTTACAGAGATATTGGGGGTTAAGTTCCAACTCTTTCATAAGTTTTTTTAAACACATGTTTTTGAAAGATTTTTACTGTAAAAATCACAAGACACTCGTAATATTCAATGGTACGCCCTTGATTGTCCTAAATTTTTTGGTCCGAAAATCATTATTCATAACACGTTTGCAATAAACTTCAGTAACCATAATGTTCAAAACACCGAAATTATGTTTTACATAACTAACTTTACTTCTAGTACTATTTTGTCATAATATCGAATACTATATTAATTGAATCTCCTAATTTTACATAACATAAAGTCGTATGTCCTAAGTATTGTATCACATAATATGTATGATTCCGAATGGTCATTTATAAATTGTTAGTCGCTAAAAAACTCCCTAAAAGTTAGGTTTTAGTGACAGAAACGAATTGCTGTAAATCCGACTCCATACAGTCTTGTCTGCCCTACCCCAAGAGTGTTATTAAAAATCGCGTAGGCGCGGAGGGGTGAGGCGGGCCGCGAGTTGAGGAGCTGGTATGGTTGTAACACTCCCCGCCGCGGCTGAGGCTGGCCGGCCTCAAGCCGGCCAGCAAGCCGAAGCTGCGATGGTGAGCGTTAAACCCATCTGCGACGATAAGCTCGCGTGAGGCCGCCGGAGCCCCGAAGCACCGGAGCCGTGACAGAAACCATGCCTGCTGCATGATGCTTGCTCGTTTGCATGATACATGCTTGCTTGCATGCTGCACGCTTGCTTGCATTACATGCTTGCTACATGCGTGTTGCATGCTTGCTACATGCGTGCTGCATGCTTGCTGCATGCTTGCTTGCATTACATGCTTGCTACATGCGTGTTGCATGCTTGCTGCATGCTTGCTACATGCTTGCTTGCTTGATACATGCTTGCTTGATTGCTGTATGCTTGCCGCATGCTTGCTACATGCATGCCACATGCTTGCTGCATGCTTGCTTACATTGCAGGTCAACGCCTACATACGATTAAACATTTACTTAGAATAGGACTTATGACTTTTATTGAAAACGATTTTGTGTCTTTTGTATATTATTGATTGTAATACTTATGACAAACGGATGTAGGGCTTGATTCAAAAAGCGGTACTCCTGGACACGGCCCGTATTGTTAGGAGGTTCCTCTCTCTGGAGCCCTGACCGCCGGTAGCTTGGACCCTGTTCCCCATACCGGTGGGCTACAATTTTTTTATATTTTTAAATGTTTTCAACTGACTTCCAAAGAGAGGAGGTTATCAACTCGTCTGTATTTTTTTTTAATACATATTTTTATATTAATATTTAAAAATGTAAAAAGTTAGTATTAAATTGAATAAAGGATATAAAGAACAGTTAACATTACACCCCTAAATACCGGTATAATACCGGTATTTTGGAACCGTTTTCAAACCCTGCTTATAAGGGTTCCTTTTTTACCCAGCAAAATGTTTTTGGTAGGGTTACTTAGTGTGATGTACTTAGTGCTTTGTGAAGAGGCGGTTTGCACCCTATATTCAGCGCACATAATCAAGTAATCAGATAATGTACGTACATATAAGTGCTTGTTAAGGTACTAAAACAATACACGCTACATGCAATGCTCGTACGTCTACTTCTCTATCCCCCAATGGTACCTTTGTTTCACACTACGTTCGTAAACACGACAGTGTGCATGCTCGGTGACTGAGCACGGCCTTCAAAATGATTACACAATGCCACGATTCTGTCCAATAACGTGCTTACAATGAATAACAGTCGCGGCGTCGGAAACGTTCCGTGCGAATTGAGTCCGTTCCGGCGGCGACAGGTCGCGAGCTCGCTTCCGTCCCGCCGCGCCGCACGCGTGGCAGTGGCTCACACAAGCGTGCTCCCACTCGCTGCTGCATCACTTTCTTTGCACTTTTATTTTTAATGTTTTACGTGTTGGGTGTAACTGCCGCCATTGTCACCAGAGCGTGGTAGATATTCACAAAAAACCGTCGAGATAATATCACGACGGTACATATGTATGAGTATATTCTTGAGTCCAGCCTGTTAGGCAGAACGAAACAGCTCTGCCTTATAGCAGTCGTTACTGCGGGATTTGAGGATGATATTATAGTTAGATTGTGTGAATAGGGAGGTGCGATGTGACAGGAATATAAAATGTTACTACTCAGTGTGCAAGTGGCGTGGGCCGAAGTGCGGGCGGGTAGGGGCAGGGGGCAGACTTGGGTTCTTCTGCCGTAGCGGCGGGGAGGGGGCGGCCGTAATAAATCGTACGCTGTAAGTCGTGGATTTACACGACAACGCACGCTATCGGCTCCTGAATGCTCCGCCGCCGCCGCGTGCCATGCCTTCGTGTCTTCAATGAATCTCGACTCACTCGCCACGCACTTTACATTACTCAAATACTGACTCCTTATATACCATCCTACGACCATCAGTAAATAAGAAATTGGGAATACTAGGTATACTATAACATGATACGAATACTAGGTATATGATACGAATAGAATTAAATCGAATATTTTGTTAATGAATGTTAGCTTTGCAACAAGTATACTCTACTTCTACACAGACGGATCGAGAACTCTGCGGAACTTTGAGGACATTCTCCTCCTCCTTTCGCGGGTGTGCTGGGAAAACTCGTGAAATAAGAAGCAGCTTGCCATTGGGTACTCAACGATACTATGTTCTTCTCTATTATGTGCACATATTAAACAATAAAAAAGCATGCGGATTCCAATCGCCGTAAAGTGTGTCGCTCCACTGTAATAGAGCATGAGCGTTACGGAGCGATTCTGCGATGTGTAGCTCGGTGAGACAGCGCTGCGTGACGTGAGATGCGATCTACTGCACGCGTGACGCGGCACGCAGCGCGACCTAACGCACGCGCCGCGCAACTAGGTCAGGGGCGGGTCGCACCCCCCCCCCCCCCCATCACCCCACCCCTCGCACCGCACCCCACACGCCCGCCATCCGCCGGGAGAGCCCGCGATCTTGTCGCGACGCTCCCGGAAGTCGCGCTAAATGACCCACTGCCAACAATGCCAACCATCTTACCTTCGCCTTGAATTACTTCCCGATACCGAGCGTTGAGATGGCATACCGGCCGCGTGGCGGTGGCGTGACGGCGACGCGCGACGTGACAGCGGCCCGGCGACTACTTCGTTAAGAAAATTTGACAGATTACTTATTTTCACAATTTTAAAACACAGAAGTCTTTACTATTCCTTCTTTCTTACTGTTGTTGTGCAGATTGAACGGTTTGAGCCATTAGTTTGCTGTCGGTAGGACCAAGACTCCTTTCGATATGATAATCAAAGTGTGGCTGTATCCTCATACATTATTATGTTAATATTTATTTTATGTGCACTAATTTAATCGATTTTTTAGAAAATCTCTGTTTTTAATTCTTGGTTTTAATAATAGACCGATAGCGCCGAAGACATCCCGGACGTCAGCCTGTACGAGATTAGGATGGCTCTGAAACAACTCAAAAACAACAAGGCACCGGGGGATGACGGAATTATTGCCGAACTCCTGAAGTCGGGTGGAAAGCCGGTACTTAAGGCCCTTCAGAAACTGTTCAATTCCGTCATACTCGAGGGGAAAACGCCACAGGCATGGTGCAGGGGTGTGGTGGTGCTCTTCTTCAAGAAGGGTGACAATGCCCTGTTGAAGAATTACAGGCCCATCTCACTTCTAAGCCATGTCTACAAGTTGTTTTCAAGAGTTATCACAAATCGTCTCGCGCGCAGGTTTGACGATTTCCAGCCACCCAAACAAGCCGGTTCCCGAAAAGGCTTTAGCACCGTGTACCACATACATACGCTTTGGCAGCTTATACAGAAGACCGAAGAGTTTATTTTGCCTCTCTGCTTAGCGTTTGTGGACTACGAAAAAGCCTTTGATTCGATCGAAACCTGAGCTGTACTGCAGTCTCTCCAACGGTGCCAAATTGATTATCGGTACATCGAGGTGTTGAAGTGTTTGTACAAAAACGCCACCATGTCAGTCCGACTTCAGGACCAAGCCTCGGAACCTATCCTTCTGCAGCGAGGTGTAAGACAGGGAGACGTCATATCTCCGAAACTGTTCACCGCTGCACTGGAGGATGTCTTCAAGGTTCTGGACTGGAGAGGGCTAGGCATCAACGTCAATGGCGAGTACATCACTCACCTTCGGTTTGCCGACGATATTGTGGTCATGGCCGAGACCATGGAGGACCTCAGTACAATGCTCGATGACCTCAGTAGAGCCTCCAAAAGAGTGGGTCTAAAAATGAACATGGACAAGACGAAGGTCATGTTGAATGCCCATGTCACACCCATTCCTATCAAGATCGGAGACTCTACACTCGAAATTGTAGACGATTATGTATACCTAGGACAAACGGTCCAGTTAAGTAGGTCTAACTTCGAGAAAGAGGTCAATCGTCGAATCCGACTCGGCTGGGCAGCGTTCGGGAAGCTGCGCGGTATCTTCTCGTCCAACTTACCGCAGTGTCTCAAGACGAAAGTCTATGACCAGTGTGTGTTGCCAGTGATTACATACGGGACCAAAACGTGGTCGCTTACAATGGGCCTTATCAAAAGGCTTAAAGTCACCCAAAGGGCAATGGAGAGGGCTATGCTCGGAGTTTCCTTGCGTGATCGAATCAGAAATGAAGACATCCGCAAGAGAACCAAGGTCATCGACGTAGCCCGAAGAATTGCTAAACTTAAGTGGCAGTGGGCAGGGCACATTGCTCGCAGAACGGATGGCCGATGGGGCCGAAAAGTTCTGGAGTGGCGACCGCGAACCGGTAGACGATGCGTTGGAAGACCTCCCACTAGGTGGACCGATGACCTGGTGAAGATTGCGGGAATATGGTGGATGCAAGTAGCAAGGGCCCGGTCAATGTGGTGACACTTTGGGGAGGCCTATGTCCAGCAGTGGACGTCTTTCGGCTGAGATGATGATGATGATGATAGCGCTAGGTTTTGAGGTTAAAAAATATTAAAGTTGTTTGTTTTTCGCATATAGTTTCCGGACCATTTTCCCAACCTACTATATTAATTTAGGTAATTTTAGCCAGATATCTCAGAGATGAGATTTTTATTTTTTTACAAAACCTTGTAAAATCCACAAAAAAAAAAAAATGAAATAGCTTCAAATTGCGCGGCCTGTTTTGGCACAAAATAAGCAAATGTAAGTGATCTGAGAAGGAAAACAGTTATTTCATGAACAGCTCAAAAAAAAAAATTTTTTACGTACAGTCACGTCTTATAATATGTATACACTTTCCTTAATATTATAGCTATTTTTGCGAGAAATAACGATTGTAACTAGGAAATTGGATCTTTTTCATAAAAATATGAATTCCAGAATACTATGTACATAACAAAGACATTAAATTATACTACACAAGGTATATTTTAATCTCTTTGGTACATAATAATATTAAATTTTAATCAGGACAATAAGAGAAACACAATTTGAAAAACCCTATTGTCAATTTTGCACTGGGCGAAAATAACACAAACTGGGTTTACAGGCTATCCTAGATAAGATATCACAATTATTTTAAACTTTAAATCAAATTTTCCAGTTTTGATTTGAATGAAATTAATCAACCACAAATGATCGAATAACTGAAAATGCAAAAGTCTGATGTGACACAAAACGCAATAATAAGAACCTTTACAATTTTGGAAACTTCTAAAGTTTAATCAAAATAGCCCAGCGCTATCGGACTCATCCTCGACTTGCCTTTTCCCAACTATGTTGGGGTCGGCTTCCAGTCTTACCGGATGCAGCTGAATACCAGTATTTTACACGGAGCGACTGCCTATCTGACCTCCACAACCCAATTAATACTGGGTTATACGATACCACTTGGTTAGACTGATTGTCAGACTATCTGGGCCTCTGACTGCCAAAGATGGACAAATGACAGCCGGGACCAACAGCTTAACGTGCTCTCCGAGGCACGGAGGAAACTCGGTATGTAAGGGTGGTCACCCATCCACAGACTAACCTAGGCAAGCACGGCTTGACCTTAAGATCCGCCCGTGCGGCTGTTACTATTTACCCACGAGCTCCTAATCGCTATCGGACTATATCAGGAATAAACATAATGCATTCTGTTGCATTATTTTCAGTGGTAATTTCCTGTCTGACTACGACAGGAAATTACCACTTTAGTATAATTCCTAGCTTATATTTAAAATAAGACGAGAATGAGGCTCTTTCTTTGGCCAAAGAATTAGCATTGCCATTCAACGTGGCAATGCTGCCAGTCTTCAGGGGTTCTAAAATGGCCGCTTTAGCAGAACATAATATAAATCACATTAAAAATTTAAAATTCTTTAAATGGACTTGATGATAGAGTCCATTTTTAGAATTTAACCATTTTAAACGTGATTCATATTATGTGCTAAAGCGGCCATTGTAGGCCCGCTGGACACGTTTCCGATGACAGCGATGAAAAGGAGTACTTTGAGTGATATTGACATCTTTGTACACAGGGTTACTGGTGATTCTACGTATTCCTTGCAGGACGTCATAATAGGGTCATAGTAGCTAATTAAAGATAAAGATAGATTGATTGTGTAATTGTGTACATTATTAGTCTACTCAAGTCGGATATGTAACAGTATTTTCAGAAATTAAGTTCTTACAACCATATTTTTTATCAAAAACCTCACGCAGATTATAAAATACTTACATTATTTATTGTATTTTTTTTTTGAACGTATTTCCATTTAATTGCTTAATTACAGGTGGTAAAGGATTGTACACACGGCTAGCAGTAACACAGAGTACTTATACAATACATCATATTGTTAATAACATGTAAATTAATGTCACATTTATATCGTTGCCAAATGTTTTCAGAATTTAAAACAAATAAATATAATTGTATTATGTAAAACCACTCACTGTCAGGATGCTGTCCGTTTTGAAGACATATCTTTATGATTCGGTACTATGCATGACTGCCCATCACATACACCTGATTGTTAAGCAAATAATTATCTCAGTCTTGGTTTTGCTTTAAAATCAACACACGGAACCGACCACTTACAAACCCATTAAAGTTTACAGTTTATTGCCTGACAATAACTAACGATGAAGCCTCCTTTCTTCATTTGGCACTGAAAACAATATGTCAAAACTTTAAAATTCAAATAATCCGATAGCGCTGGGCTATTTCGATGCCATAAGTTTCAAAAATTCTAAAGTTGCTTATTTCTTGCCTGTGGATACAGTAATTGTACCTATGAAGCTTGTTATTGCGTTTTGTGTCATATCTGACTATTGCATTTTCAGTAATTCGATGATTTGTGTTTGATTATTTTTATTCAAAACAAAACTGGAAAATTGGATTTAAAGTTTAAAATAATTGTGATATCTTATCTAGGATAGCCTGTAAACCCAGTTTGTGTCATTTTCGCCCAGTGCAAATCTGACAATAGGGTCAGATCGGGTAAATTTGTTTTTTTTTTTTTAAATAATATGATTATGTCGATAAAAACAACACAAATCATGAATGGTGCTTTGTTCCACCATAATAATCAAAAACACGTAAACTCTAAAAACTTGAATTTCCTTTTGTGCATTTTGCGATTGTGGTTTTGTAATAAGAAAAATTCAATATCTGTAAATATTGTGGATAAATTCGACACAAAATATTTTCAACAATAGACATCAATACTCTTAAACGCGTTACGCCTATTTCACCGATTGCAAATAATTGTAATATTATTTTAGAGCTTTTGTTGGGCGACGTGTTAGTTCTGGTTAAATACAAGGATTCCCGTGAATAGAGTATAAATATGACTCAAAATGCCTATTTACTTCGAATTTGTAATGAAAGTAAAATTATAAACGTTAATTTACTTATCGTCTAATAGTGATCGAAAAGACAAATGGCCAAATTTCTCTCTACGCAAGTACCTAAATGACATAAATGAATATAGTAGGTTGAGCAAATGGTCCTGAAACTATATGCGAAAAATAAACAACCCCAACAACAGCAACCGCCTTGTGGCATTAAGTCCGCCTATGTACCACTATTGCATGAAGTTTAAATAAATAAATAAATAACTTTAATATTTTTGAAACCTCAAAACCTAGCGCTATCGGACTATAAATCAAGGGACTACGAACAAAAAGCCAGCAGAAAAGCTAAGGCGAAATTCTTAGCATATATGCAATGGTTTTAAAAAACTCCGACTTTTAAAAACGTTGCTGAATACATATGCCACATCTGGTAATAATTTACCCCGATTGTAAGCGTTCGTAGGGACACTTAAAACAATTAAAAGATTCAAAGAAAGCATCAACGAGCGAGGCGCGTTATTTCTGGGAAAAGACGATAAGGGGCTGAGAGCGACGGTTAGACGAAACCTCGAAGAAGTGTGATGGGCTCGAGGCAGTCGGCCTTAGACCGTTATAGGGTTGAGACTATAAGCTATTTGAGCCAAGTTAGGACTTGGGTAATACCGAGAGGCAAGAGCCAGTGCAAGACGGCTGGTTATCGCGAGAGTGTGATAATGATTGAATAAGTAAAATACAGTTGGGTTGAGAGCCCTGTTTAGACTAATGTAGGGTGAGTCCTTTATTACAATAATTATCCTAGGCTAATGGTGTTATTAAAGTTCTTAAAACTAAACAGACAGACATGTGTTGCTGGGAAGATTGTCGCGCTACTTCTTCTTCTCAGCCCTAACACTAGAAAGTAGTGGAAGGTGGCTATTGGGGCTGTATATAGGGTCTCAATAGAGTTGATCTCCAACTCTATTGCAAAATGGTCCGAGTCGATGAGTTTTGATTCAACTCTAAAATCCAGAATTTCTTCAATTCATTAGCTCTAACCATCAATTCAGCCAATTTGCCTTTCGATTTTGATTCTTAATTCTATTATACAACCATGTAGTGATTCGAGAATTATATTTACTTATCTCTGACAAATGATTCGGTCAGGCTGACACAAGCACGGGTCTTGCAGAAGCACTAGCTGTACGAAACGAACACATGATCTATGGGGCGGGACTGGAACGGTTTGATACCACAGCTATTTTATAACCAGTCTTAGGACTGTAAGGAACCATGACTACTGGTTAGCATGATATCATCGTCACATATACAAGTTGTTGATGACTACGGCGCCATCTATTTAACACGGCAGCGACAATCAACGCGGGCGGCGGAACGGGACGGGGAGGGGTGGGCACGGACTACGCGAGACTAACGACGCGCGCGCTTCCTCTTGATCTTTGTGACGCGACGACGACTACATCAAAAACCATTGTAAAAATCTAAGTCAATACACATATATTACGAGCAAATTATGGGTATAATTTTAACTCCATAACGCCGACGACCTGAAACCAAAAATCCCAACCATAATTTGGTACTTCGAGCCGAACAATCAGCTGGATCAGCCCTGGACCCTGGTCAGATCAACACCTGGAGCAGCGGCAACGTGCAACGGTCAGGTCAATCCATCCATTTTACTACCCAAACCCAGTGCTCAGTTCAATTTGTGCTAATATCGTTCTTTTTTCGCAAAATTCCAGTGTACGGTGTACAAATTGTGCGTCTACGTCTACCTACATCGCACTCAAACGTACCGGTTAACTGTAAGTACTTGATTCTTTTCTCTTGCAGACCACCAAAATGAGCAATAACAAAAGACATTCGATCGTAGAAATAGAAAGTAGTGAAGATATTATTCGCGATTTAGTTAAGAAAAGGGGTATCGTTAAACGAAAATTTACTTTGTTTTCCAAGTACCTTTTATCATTGGATGATTCGCAAATAACGGGCGCTCAGAAAGCCGAACTAGAAGAGCGTTATTCTTCGTTTAAATTACTTATCGATCAGTTTTCTAGTTTACAAGATGAATTAGACTCCTATGTGTCAGATAGTGATCTGGATAGGGAATTGCTAGAGAGAGAAACGTTTCAAAATCAGTTTTATGGTATTGTAGGCAAGGCTAAATGTATTCTTAAGGATAATTTCAAGCAAGATTCGGTGGGTCAAAGTCGAACTTCTAACTACATGAAGTTACCCACAATTTCATTACCGAAATTCGACGGTTCATATGACCAATGGCTCGAGTTTCGTGACACTTACTTATCAATGATACACAATAATGACAATCTAGACAATGTCCAGAAGTTCCACTACCTACGGTCAGTTGTTACAGGTGATGCGTTACAAGTAGTAAAGGCACTCGAGTTTTCATCTGACAATTATTTAGTTGCTTGGAGTCTCTTGGAAAATAGATTTAATAACGACAATTTGCTGGTTAGTAATCACGTCAAAGCTTTATTTCATGCGCAATCAGTGAATAAAGAATCAGCTGCTCAAATTCGTAGGCTAATAGATACAGTTTTAAGAAACATTCGGGCGTTAAAAACGTTAGGAGAACCTACAGATACGTGGGATACACTAATAATCCATATAATAACTTCAAAGTTAGATTCTGTAACCGATCGCGAGTGGGAAAGTCACAAAAGTACCCTCCCAAAAGTAGGAAAATTAAAACTATCTGATTTGATGAGGTTCCTCACGGATCGTGCTGATTTTTTAGAATCTATTAGGCCTGAAAGCAAACAATCATCAGACTCGCACACAAAGAAACAGTCGGTCACAAAATCACACAGTCATGTTATAACACGCAAAGATAACAAAAAATCATCTCATTCACCTCGTTACAAATGCGCTCAGTGCGGTTCCAACCATCCAGTGTATTCTTGTGAAGATTTCCTAAATCTATCTCTTAAAGATAAGATAGACTTCATTGAGAATAAAAAGTTATGTCGTAATTGTTTACGATCAGATCACGCGCTAAACGATTGTTGGTATGGACCGTGCAGGCTTTGTAACAAAAAACATAATTCGTTAATTCACACAGATAACATAACAGAGTCTTGTACATCATCAGCTGTTGCTCAAATCACGCAAATAGTGCCACAGACTGATTTAAGTAGTACGAGTGCTTCACACACACAAATTCCGCTAACCACGTCTTGCAAGTCTCACACAATTCGCAGGGAAGATAATAATATCACGGGGCATGATTTTCCGGAGGCAGTATTATTATCAACCGCATTAGTGGAAATAGCGGACGCGCAAAACAAATATCACACAACGCGAGCTCTCCTCGATAACGGGAGCCAACATTGCTTCATAACTGAATCGCTTTGTAGAAAACTTAATCTTCCATCGATACAGTCCACTGTTCAAGTTATAGGGGTAGGTAACACTATCTCTCAATCCACACAATCATGTTCTATCCAAATACGATCCAAAACGAACACATATAACACGCGCTTTAACTGTTTGGTTTTAAATCGTATAACGGCACAATTACCTTCACTAAGAAATAATCACAATAGTATTTCTATACCAGACCATGTTCAACTTGCCGATCCTGAGTTCTATCTGTCTAGCGATATAAACTTATTGATAGGAGCAGATAGATTCTGGGACCTACTTAGAGATGGTCTCATACGGTTGCCGAATGGCCCATACCTGCAAAACACACAACTGGGTTGGGTCATATCGGGAACTGTTCATGAAAAGGTATCACGCATTAACCTAACTCATTGTAATCACACGCAAACCTTAGATTCAGATCTCAAAAGATTTTGGGAACTGGAAGAAATACCTCCAACAAATAACACCTTCACTAAGGATGAAACTGCATGCGAAAATTTATACAGAGATACGACTTTACGCGACGATAAGGGCCGTTTTTCTGTACGCATTCCGCTCAGTCAATCAGCTGATGTTTTGCATGACACATTTTCTATGGCAAAAAACAGGTTTCTTGCACTCGAACGCAAACTCATTAAGAGCGCACCTAGCTATAGACAAATGTACAAAGATTTTATGAATGAATATTTAGGTCTGGGACACATGAGTCGCATAACAGAATATTTATCACCTTGTTTTTTCTTACCGCATCACGGTGTTTATAGGGAACACAGTTCAACAACCAAACTCAGAGTTGTCTTTGACGCAAGTGCAAAGTCCACTTCGGGCAAATCATTAAACGACATACAACACATTGGACCTACGTTACAAAATGATTTGTTTTCGATTTTGCTCCGTTTTAGGCAATTTAAATATGTTGCATGCGCCGACATCGAAAAAATGTATCGGCAAATATTAATTCAGCCTGACCAGAGACATTTGCAATTAATACTTTGGAGGGAAGACCCATCTGAGCCGCTTGGTGTATTTCAGCTTAACACCGTCACTTACGGGACGGCTTCTGCACCATATCTCAGCATTAGATGTTTGAAACAACTTGCGTTAGAATGTAAGGATGACGTCATCGCACAAGTTATTAATGACGACTTCTATGTCGATGATCTAATAACGGGACATCAGGATCAACAAAAGTTGTTACAAATATGTAAAGACGTTTCTAAAGTATTAGAATCGGGTTGTTTTTCCCTTCGAAAGTGGGTATTTAATTCACCATCTCCGCAAATCGAACCACTGTCTACGTCTAAGGAATTTACACAAGGCCAACACTGTCACACCAAAACACTAGGCATGGGGTGGTTCCATTCATCTGATGAATTGTATTTTACCACTAAATGTGACCATGACGTAACTCACGCTATTAAACGCAATATTCTTTCAGTAATCGCACAGATCTACGATCCCTTGGGTTTACTTACACCAACGATTATTATAGCTAAAATCATTTTGCAGAAACTGTGGTTATGTAAGATAGGGTGGGATGATGCAGTTCCAACAAACATACTTTTAAATTGGCAGAATTTCATATCAAAATTATCACATTTAAAAGACATACGCATTCCACGTTATGTCATTGGAGAAAACTCGCACATTATTGAATTACATATTTTTTGTGATGCCTCGCAAGACGCGTACGGCGCCTGCGCATATGTACGTAGCTATACAGATGATGTATCGGTCAAGTTATTATGTGCGAAGAGTAAGGTCGCACCCGTCAAACCGGTTAGCGTACCACGTCTAGAACTATGTGGCGCGGTAGTAGCTGCAAAGTTATTCAATAAAATATGTAACTCATTACGATTGAGTTTCCATAAAGTATACTTTTGGTCAGATTCAACAATTGTTTTAGGGTGGCTTAAGATGTCACCTAACTTATTAAAGACATTTGTACAGAATCGAGTTGTGCAAATCAACGAGCTCACGGGTGATAAGCCTTGGCTTCACGTAGCAGGTAAACAAAACCCAGCTGACTTGTTATCGCGCGGTGTCCATTTAGATTCACTTACAACTAGTGACTTATGGTGGCGCGGCCCATCATTTTTACATGCTCCTAACGTACAATGGGAACATGATATTAATTCAAGTAATATTCATCATGATGAATTACCTGAGTTGAAAACAATTAAAACTTCATTGCTTGTTCAAACAAAATCAGATTCGTTTCTATTCGATAGGTTCTCACGTTTTAATCGCTTGCGACGTGTAGTGGCGTATATTATGCGTTTTGTCAATAATAGCCGTACAAAACTAAAACAACAACGTCTCACAGGTTGCCTATCTATAGATGAATTAAATATTTCTGTTAGAATTTTAACTCGCATTGCACAACAACAAGCTTTTTTAAATGTTTATGACACTTTGAAACAAAACCGTCAAGTAACAAGCCCACGTAGTATATCGTGTTTGAACGTATTCCTAGATGAACACGATCTTATTAGAGTAGGTGGTAGATTATCATATTCAGACACATTTTCTTATGATAAAAAACATCCTTTGTTATTGTGCGGTAAACACAAACTCACTCGTCTTATATTTGAGCACCATCATAAAGAACTGTTACACGCAGGGGCTCAGTTATTACTGGCCACAATTCGTGATACTTGGTGGCCTATTAGAGGGCGGAACTTGGCTAAGCAAGTGGTTCACACCTGCATGAAGTGTAAGCGCATGCGAGCTAAACCGTTGAACATACAAATGGGTAACTTACCTACTGAACGATTGGAGTCAGGGTATCCATTTATACGTAGTGGCGTGGACTACGCTGGGCCATTGTTCATGTTGAACCGCGAAGGTAGGGGGGCCAAATTGACAAAATGCTACATCTGTCTTTTTGTATGTTTTGCTACGCGCGCAATACATTTAGAATTGGTTACAAGTCTTACTACCAAGGCATACTTGCTGGCATTGAAACGTTTCATCTCTCGACGTGGCAAACCAATGCAGATTTATTCTGACAATGGCACTACTTTTGTTGGAGCTTTAAAAGAATTTTCAAAATTTTTAGATAAATCACAATCCGATATAATAGATTTTACTACTGAAAATGGTATTAAATTCACATTTGTTCCACCATACTCGCCTCATTTTGGTGGTTTGTGGGAGGCAGGGGTCAAGTCCTGCAAGTTCCACTTATGTCGCATTGTAGGCAATGCCCATTTCACTTATGAGGAGTTGACAACGATATTGGCACAAATTGAGGCTGTTCTCAACTCCCGACCTATGTACCCAATGTCCACAGACCCGAATGACCTGCTTCCTTTAAGTCCTGCTCATTTCCTGATTGGCCGACCGCTCACCGCGCCAGCCAGCCCTGACCTCACCACAACGGCTACGCAGCGCCTGCCTCGATACGATCGGGTGGAACAGATGAGACAGAACTTCTGGCATCGCTGGTCAACCGAATATATCTCTGAGCTTCAGAAGAGGACGAAGTGGCAGCTTAACGTCGACTCACTTACTCCTGACACCCTAGTTGTAGTCAAGGAAGTCAACTTACCACCTCTGAAGTGGCGCCTCGGACGAGTGCTGCAAACATTCACCGGCAAGGATGGTATATCACGCGTGGCTACCATCAAAACAGCGACGGGCATTATTCGGCGATCATTCCCGAAAATCTGCCCACTTCTGCATCCAGATGATGACCGCAGCAGCTCAGCTCCATTGGAACCTGGTGCTTCCAAGGCCGGGGGCATGTTGATGACTACGGCGCCATCTATTTAACACGGCAGCGACAATCAACGCGGGCGGCGGAACGGGACGGGGAGGGGTGGGCACGGACTACGCGAGACTAACGACGCGCGCGCTTCCTCTTGATCTTTGTGACGCGACGACGACTACATCAAAAACCATTGTAAAAATCTAAGTCAATACACATATATTACGAGCAAATTATGGGTATAATTTTAACTCCATAACGCCGACGACCTGAAACCAAAAATCCCAACCACAAGTGTTGCTGTGAGTGCACCAGGTGTAGATGTGAAGTATCGTGTGAGTCACAGTTGACCAATTACCTATTACGCTAGCTTAAGGGTTGTTAACATGAACTATCGGTTGCCATATGAATATATGGACGATAAAATAAACAACGCTTAAACATCTTGGGTAAAAAAAATGTGTACTTCACGGCAGAGGAAACATGGAGAGAAACAGTCCTCAAATTTTGGCACCTTCCGCCGCCAAAATTTCTTACAGTCGCTAACCATCACATCGCCGTGCGATACGATTCATCATTGTTGGTAGATAAGTAGATGGGTAGTCGAAATCACACACAACACTTGACTCAAACTCCAAACGTTTATTTCTAGTAAACCATTTAGGTACAGGAACAGTTTAAAATTATAAATTGACTTATTGACCATTAAAATTGTACTATGCGCCACATTTCACAACAAGTGGAATGTTACCATACAAATAAATCACAGTGTCAAATGAGCAATAAAATAATTTTAATTTTAACTGAAGTTCTAGATAAAGACTCTTGTTTAATATTCACGAGATCACTACATATTATAAAACAAAGCCGCGTCTCTCTATCCTTATGTATGCTGAGATTGTTCCGTAGCCAAATGGCAAAAAGGAACTCTTAAAGACTCGTCATGTCTGTCTGTCTGTCCTTCCGTTTGTCTCAGCCGCCTTTTTTTCCGAAACTATAAGAGCTATGCTGTTGAAACTTGGTAAGTAGATGTATTCTGTAAACCGCATTAAGATTTTCACACAAAAATGAAACAAAAAAAAACAATACATTTTGGGAGGTCAAACTAAAAAAAAAATTTTATCAAACCCATACGTGTGATGTGTGAATTTATGAATAGGTCTTTAAAAATGATATTGAGGTGTTTAACATCATTTTGTTCTAAGCTGAATAGTTTGTGTGAGAGACACTTCCAAAGTGGCACAATGTGCGCCCCCCCCCCCCCGCCTGTAACTTCTAAAATACGAGAATGATAAATTAAAAAAAAATTGGTTGCCTGTAAAGTCGGTATACGGGCGAAAGTTTTACGTGACAACGACTTTGAGTGGTAAAATAATTTTAATGTGAATATTCATTCGTATAGTAGGAAGAAGGATGAAATGAACCGGTGTGTATGCCTATCTCTCTCACTCTCTCTCTCGGACGCGTGCCTCTCACTCGCTCTCATTGTGAGCGCATAACGTGAGCGGAGCGTAACGCAGTTTCTTGAAGTGTCACCTGGCAAACCAATTTATAAGACGTTGTCACGTCAAAAATATATGATGTACATTACCATGTAAACTTCTACCGAAAAGTGACTTGAACGAGATCTAGTAAGTAGTTTTTTTTAATACGTCTTAAATCGTAAACAGCAATTTATCTTTCAGTAAATCTGCTACGGAACCCTTCATGGGCGAGTCCGACAAAAGTGTGTTATAATTATGGCCCTCCATTTTTATGTTTTATTATGCATTTTTTTTTCTGAATTTTCATAGGTTCTACTATAAGCCATTTTAAGGTTATCCATTCATTACCGGACACCCTGTATAACGGCTTTAGGAGATCTATCTTTAGGAGATTTATCTCTAATTAAATAACTATTTTCTCTTAATTGCGATTAAGTTCCAAGTTTTCACTAGTCCAAATGGCAGCAGACCTTAACTTTAGCTAATATTCGGTGGGGGTGCGGGTGCGGGGCGTGCTCGCGACGGATACTTAGCTGGTGACACTTTCTCATATCTTAGAGCCAACTATAGTCGCACTACGTACCACGTTGTAGGTGATAAGAGGCGCAATGTGTCCGGGCGCGGGGGGCGCGGGGGGCTCGGGGGCAGAGACGGGGTACACGTCCGGGAACGAGCTTCGATAAACGAGCTCGCGGTGTGTTATGGCCCTCCAGATTACCGGCTAAAGCTTATCTCGTGGTGTGAACGAGCGCCGCCATGTGCCACCGGTGACTCTGCACGGCTCTGTTTTGCGATCAGTTACTCCAGCCACAGCGCTATGACTATTAGTTTACTTTTGGCCGTGGTTACGCCGGTTTGAAGGTCGAAAATTACAATACCTTAAATCCTAATTCAAGACGTCATCTACCCGTGTGCCAAATGTTATCCAAATCCGTTCAGCTGTCACACCTATACTGACAAATTTCTCCATTACCCTTGTTTGGCTGCTTATGGAGGCTTGAGGTATTAAGTTCGCCTTTACACCTTTTTAGTGTATGAAATTAGTGTTAGGAATGAGGATAAATGCGGTACTACCGATAAAACGATGTTCCACACGCTGGAGTGCCCAAAGTGTCCATACGCCTCCATTTACTTTAGGGGACCTAAAAATGACAGAGATGCAGAAATTAACTTGGCTGGTTACCAACTGGTTTCTTAACAAGTGACGATGTCGAGAGAATGGTAACTGTACACTTAATAATGAATAGAAATGAAACCAGCTTGTACTCTTGAATGGTATGCGCGGTTGTGAGGAGAGGGAGCGGCCGAGCGCATGTGAAGCTGGTGCTGGGACTTCATCACATTGTACTGCGGCGCAGGACCTACAGCTTCATTATAGTCTTAGTAGACCATCATGTTGTGCATGTCGGATCTAGCACTCCTCTTCTACGGCGTAGCGCACACGCTCTACGGCGTAGCACACATAGTCTACGGCGTAGCACACAAGTACTACGGCGTAGCACTCATGGCCTACGGCGTAGATTTCATGAATGTTTATCTGTGGAAACTTGTAAATGACCTTTAACTTCGTATCCCCTTATTACGGTCGAACTAGATGTTTGGTTTACATTTTACAATGTGATTGTGGGTTAAATTGTAAACCAAATAGCTTGTTCGACCGTACATTGTTTATATTAGCTGTAAGTTTGTTTATATTAGCTGTAAGTTTGTTTATATTAGCTGTAAGCTGTAAGTTTGTAAAATAAAATAGTTTAAGAAGGTGTAGCACTCACATTCTTTCACTCATGTCATGCTGAATACACTTATAGTGTTACGGAGCTCGTCATTTGCTGCATCTCAAATTATTGTTTTATTTTCGTTTCACGGTTCCTAAATGGTGCGAATCCTGCCTGCCTGCCAAAAAACAATTTATTTCCGCAAAAGTTTTAGAAACGAAATAAAAACGAACCTAACTAAATGAGACGGGCGCATGGAAACAGACCAGTTTCGCACGTTCTCAGACTTCCAAACGCACAATATTAAATAGTTTAATAAAATTATAGATATTGCAACCTGTTAACACTTGTTTGCGATCCTCAAACTTTGTTGGTTACATAATTATTCTGAAGTAGTTTTGACCACAACAATTCTCATTGCGTATAGACTAAATGGTAATAGGAAAAGTTGCGAAACTACTTTTGAGTAATTTACTTTGTCACAAAAACTCAGTAGTAGTTCGCGTCGTGCATAAATTTGAAGTCGCGGCACGTAAAAAGTTTGTGTACGGTAGAGGCGTGGCGAGTGCGTGCGGCGAGGGCGGCGGGGGTGTGGGGGGCGCGTAGTGCGGGGGGGCGCGAGTGCGGCGGCGCGGAGCGCGGCGCTCGCGGCAGTCCCCGGCGCGCCCCCGCCCGACGCGCACGCTACACCCGCCGCGTACAGCATGCCCGCCGCCCGAGCCGCGGCCGCGTGAGCGACCGATTGTGCTGTGCTGTGCCCACTAATGATGAATTAACGTTTGGACTCGCTCATCTAAAACTTTCGTTAAGGATCCGCTTCGTCCCGATTTGGTAATTGTCGACTTACATATGAGTTAACAGACAGCGACGCGAAGCGCGCGTGACTCTGCCGTATGCGGTGCAGCGCTGCACGCCATCACGCCTGCACGCGCGCATGGAGCGCGTGGCGCAAGACGCGTGCATGTCGCAGGCGCCTCCACCTCTCCACATGTCGATCACTCGTCGAGTGCAAAAATTTTGATCTTAAAAACAAATGATTTCAGTGACAAATCATTTTAACAACATTGTGAAAGTCGCATCAGTCGCGTAAAGGAACAACTCGGTGGTGTCAAAGTTTCGTGGTTCACGAGTCTGCGGGCTGACCAGTTGATAGGGCTGCGTTTAAACTTACTGATAACGTTAGTAATGACACGAAGAACTTAACATCTGCGATACCGATATGTGCAGTCACGCGAGATCTTCTGCCTGCAGTCAGTCGGGATTCGGGTACCTATCACTAAATTCAAATGTTCATACAAAACAATGTCATTTTCAAGTTTCATGTACCTACTGAGCTGTTGTACTCTCTGTTGGGTGTATAGGATGTACCGTCAACTATGACTGACCCACGTTGACCAGATTCAGCTCTTTCCATCAGTAGTACATCCCTGGAGAAATACTACAATATCTAATCTGCGTAGCTCATTCCTAAATAACTATGTCGGGGTCGGATCACAGTCTAACTGGATGCACCTCGCTACTAGCAGTTTTCATGGATCGATTTCCTTCCAGACTCATACAAACCAATATCGGTAACGCAATACCCAGTGATAAATCTGGCGGTGGTTTCAATTTACCATTAAGACTTAACGAGCTTCCGAAATTTAGATCGACCTCGGTAAGAATTGCTTCGCCAGTGATTGATATAATCTGAGTACCCTGGGGCTGTGGGCTTCAGCCCGCTTGATGACTGTATGGCTGCGTCAGTGCACGGGGTACGCGTGGCTGAATTTTGGAGCACACATTTAATCGTTTGCCATCGACGCGCTAAGAGGAAGATCCACTTATTTAATAATTGTCCCTGTCCCATTCTCAGTTAACGCAGTCTTGTATCATCAGCAATGTTGCAGTTGCCGTATCTCGCAAGGCCAATTATTTATAGTCGATGGCCAGAGAGCCCATAACTAATTATAAGATGAGAAGTCCTGACCGCTAACACACGGCTCATTGTCTCATGAGCACGTTCCAAGCAGCTCGCTGCACTCAGTACGTGCGGGCACGCAGTGCAGACTTTCTAGGCAGGGCCCCCTGAATCAAAAGCTTCCAACAAAAAAAAACAAACAACACGTGTCATTCATCAAAAACAGTTGCATTTTTACTAAACTTCTAAATATACTCGTACATCTAACCAAAATAAGAACCTTGAAAACGTGTCTACTTTCTAGCGTGACATGATGTTGTATGGACTTTTGTGTAATATAAGAAAAAATACAGAATTGTACGCTAAAATCAACGTGCAGGAAGTATTCTTTCTAGCGGGAGCTATGTATTTCACTAAGTATTTTTCCACTATTAGACATTTTTATAGGCCAAAAAAAATGTACGGAAAGTATAATTATGTTCAATCCCTATAATAGTTTGGGTCTTAAGTGTATTAATCGGGTAGTGAAAGTGGACGACACAATGGAGTTCAGAGGATCGAAGCGAATGGCGTTCTTTGCTATCTGCCTACTTCCATGTGGAACAGGCGTGAGATCCAACTCAAAGTTGGCATGTCCGATCATGTCTACTATAAAACTACAAACTCGCTTATCGCATATGGTATGTAAATGTATTGTAAGCTCCTTGAGATACTGTATACCACAAAGTTTACTTGTTATCTCCAAGAACTGGGCAATCATAAGCTTAACGAGTTTTAGGAATCGGAGTGCCAGTTCCAAGCGGAGATTAGCGCACTCTTCAAACAAAACTCCCTAGCTTCACTTTAAGCTTTATTTTTATTTAATTTGAATACAATTATTTAACTCTATTTATTAACGACCCATGACTTATGACTTATGACTTACATAACAGCCTTTTACTGAATGAATGTGATGCATATATTATCATCATCATCATTCATCATTCTCTTGCCCTTATCCCAATTTATTTGGGGTCGGCGCAGCATGTCTTCTTCTTCCATACTCCTCTATTTTTCGTCATCTCATCAGAGACTTTACTTACCATATCCGTCTTAACACAGTCCATCCATCGTTTCTTTGGTCTTCTTCTACTCAAATACCCGTCCACATTCATATTCAAAACTTTTTTCAAACGGTTTTCCTCATTCCTCCGCATCACATGCCCATACCACGACAACCGATTACCACACAACTTGACTTCCTCTAATATACTCATTCCTTACTTTATCCATTCGCGTAACACCACACATCCCCCTTAGCATTCTCATCTCCGCGACATGCAGATGCCTTTCATTCATCCCTTTTGTGGCCCAACATTCTGATCCATACAACACAGCAGGTCTAACCATTGTTTCATAAATCTTCCCCTTAATTTTTAGGGGAATGCGGGAGTCGCAGATCGTTCCCGTGACCTGCCGCCATTTCATCCATCCCGTGTTAATTCTGTGCTTTACACTACGATCTATTTCGCCATCGCTTTGCATGAGTGAGCCAAGATACCGAAAGTCGGAGCAGACAGGAAGAGACGCGCCATCTAGCGCTATGGCTCCAGAGCTGGAGAGACCGCCAAACTCGCAGAACATGTATTCAGTTTTACTTCTGCTGATTTTCAAGCCAACATTCTCCAGTTTCTGTTGCCATTCCTCCAATCTGCTCTGGACCTCAGGTCCATTTTCACCGACAAGAACAATGTCATCGGCAAACAGCATGCACCAGGGTGCCTCTTCTTGGATGTCCGACGTCAAAGCGTCTATGATCAACAAGAAGAGGTAAGGACTTAAAGCCGACCCTTGATGCAAACCTACAGCCACACTGAACTCATCGGTGTGGCCAGCAGCTGACCGGACGTAGGTACAAGATTGACTGTACATAGCACGAATTAACTCTACATACAAAAAATCAAAATCAAAATCAAAATCAAAGCATTTATTTCAAGTAGGCCAGTTACAGGCGCTTTTGAATTGTCGAAACAAAGATGATAATTAAATGTAGCTACAGTCCCAGTCACAAGACATAAAAACTGTGAAAGTACTGTAGTTGCCCATTCCCTAGCGTAGATCTCTATGGAGAAGAACGGGCAAGAAACTCCATGGACACTCTTTTAAATCATAATGTTGTTACAAAATCTTGGTTACATCATTCCTGTTGAGATGGTGCATTATGTGAGAACAATGTAGCAAGATGTGCACGATAAAAGTGTCCATAGTTAAAACTAACAATATTAATTAAAAAATAAAAACAAAAGCCGTGGCAACCAAGAGCTGACCAGTCCCAACCGACAGCGCCCGTTCACGAACATGACGCATGTATCAGCACCATTCAACTCAACCATTTTGAAGGGAACTAAATGACCCGACACACGCGCCACCATCAGCGGGACATTTGAGTGAGCATGACATACTCTTAACCGCCAGGGCACATTCAAGTCAAAAAATAAAAAATTAAATCGTAGGTTTCCAGCGAATGATAGCATTCTAGTACATGGCACTCACACAATATGGGATATGAGGTTATATAATACTAAAGATATTGAATTTATACAATGCAAAGATAGTTGTACAATCTTCCCAGGTATACCTTTCTCTTTCAAGGCCCACCACAACACATCCCGAGGTACCCTATCATACGCTTTCTCCAGATCAATGAACACCATGTGCAAGTTTTTGTGTGCACGTCTGTACTTCTCGCACAATTGGCGGAGTGCAAAAGTGGCGTCTATTGTTCCTCGACATGGCATAAACCCAAACTGATTTTGGGTGATCTTACTCTCCTCTCTTATCCTTTTCTCTTTTGTAATGCATATATATTATACGGTATTTATAACATTTTTTATTTTCTTTTTGTTCTGGCCAATCTCCGAAATGGCTTATAATTCTATGACATTTCTTTCAATGGAGTGTCAGTGGTTGGCTATTGGAAAGTCATAATGACTCCATTTGATTAACAAACTTGTTAAAACTTGTCAATTATGAAATCATTGGTAGACTATTCCGACTCTATTGTCAAAGCAGACTTTAGGCCCAGGCTAGTCACCACTGTGTGGTTCTAATCTGACATCCACCCGCCTAACGGCTGAGGACATCCATCAGTATCTCCACACGGAGTAGTTAGTAACATCAGTTTGTGTCTGTCAGTCGGTTAAAGATGAATGAGCTTCTGATGTAGGTATGTCAATTTGTAATAAAAAATAGAATAAATAACTGACTTTCAAAACAATTGGAAGTCGATATTTTTTTTGTGCAACAATGTTTTCGTCTGATGTGGTATCTTACACAAATCCTTGTCAAGTATCAATTGAAATGACATTGTTACTAGAAATTATACTAGAGCATCACCAAAAACTGGTTCTTATCGCACTACGATTAGGTTCAACATGCAATGTATTACACACGCGTGCGCTTTTTGACAGTTTTCAAACACGTGTGCGAGAATGAAAATTGCTACAGATAACACCTCTACTATATGACTACAGTCAGAGGTGAATGTTTTTTTTAATTTCGGCAAGTATTACGCGTCTTTACAGCGTAAACATTTTTAAATATTCGAATTGTGTTTATAAATAGAATATTACAGATACACATAATTATTTAAAAGTAGTATTTAATTTTGTAAACAAGATGAATATTCAAATTGTGTTAAAAATTCAATATCGTAGATAAACTTGATTAAACTTATATTGTCATTTACGGGATATCTTCCGTGATTATTTATTGAGTTGAGCGTCGAAATATCGGGAGCTCAACTCAATAAATAATCACGGAAGATATCCGGCAAGTGACAATATAAGTTTAGTTTTAAACCGTGAAAGCCTAAAACAGTGTTTAAACTTGATTATTTATAACTAATATTTACTTTTATAAACAAATTAACATTTATTTGTGATCTAAATTCAAAAATATAAAACAAGAACAATTTTTCATTTAGGCTTTTAGCGGCTTCATACCTTTGCATATTATTTCATGACAAAAATATGTTCATTCTTTTATTTTATTATTATTATTTTATTACTTTCACGGAAACGGGAACAACGCGGGTGAAACCGCGTGAAGTCGTATCGAATATCGTAGTCGACGTATTACAGATTTGAAATTCTACGATTCATTACAGATTCTAAGATGTGGATAACGTACAGTTACACACTGAAGTAGTCTTGTACAATTCTTTGCTCACTATTTATAGTGTGTAGGTAATTGTTTGGTTTCCTTAATTAATAAAATAAAATACTGATACGTGTGACTCCGGTTATACGAAAACAAAAATAAAAGCAACAATGTCTTGTTTACGCATTTTTGTTGCAGTTTTTGTTATGGTTAAATTTTAGTATAAATTCAACTTTATTTTAATTTAAAACATTTTGACTGTTTAATACTCACAAGGTTTATTTAAAGTCTGCAGATTTCTTTTCTCTTTCTGGTACTCAGCTGCGTCCGGTTAAACTGGAAGCCGAGGCTAGGCAGATCCTGATGATATAACACTGGAAAAGAAAGCAAAAAAAAAAGAAAATCAGTGACCCCCAATAAAAACCCACTCTATTATTTTTGATCATTCAATCATGTTCTATTGTTTGCATTTTTTGCCCGAATAAAGTGTTATTTTATTGTATGTTTGTGATGAAAATAATAATTGTATGTGCGGAAGTAGTTGTAACTGAACCTGCATTAACCAGGTATTCGAGGCAATCGTCTGTTCTACAGTTTCGCCTAGCGGCTGCACCTAAAACTAATTGTACCGGCCGCGGCGCTTCTTGAAAATTGTTGTTGTGTTTTAGCAAGCACATTCATTCAGCGTGAACACTGAATAGCTGACTAGGTACGACGTGTTGAGAGAACGCTCAAATGAGAAAGAAAACCTTTATCAATGTACAAAAATAAAGACTGAAGAAAAATTATTTTTCTTCCTAACCTCCTTCCTTTAAAACCTCTGAACGAAGCCGAAAGGCACTTAACTGTTCTCCCCGTCAGTCATTGCGATCACTTTTTTCCCATCCCAAACCTTCTAGTTCCGGAGATATTGGGGGTCAAAGCTCTAACATTTTGACAGTTTTTTTTTAATACCAGTTTTTAATGCAATATTTTTAAAAACCACCACGACCTCCTCTACCATTCTATCCATCCATCAGCACCATGTTTTGAGTTCTACCACAAAACATCCACCCCAAATTATAAGTCTTTTCCCAATACTTTTTGCGTAAAGATACTTAGTTTGATGTACAGAATGCTCTGTGAAGTATCTGTTTACTCCCTGTACGTGTTTACAAGTGATCGTATCCGTGCCGTTGGCTTCTGGAGTTCCCTTTTGCGGAGACGATCCTGGCTTCTGGATAAGTTCAAGTTAAAAATCATCTTTATCTATCAAATTGAATGCGTACACACATTTTCAGAAGAGTTTTTTCGTGAGGAGACAATTTTGGCTGTAGGATTATGTTTTGTCTGTCATTAAAAAAAATACACGCCAGAACCAAAGGTGTGTGCGAAATGTTTTCGCTCAATCGGTAGAGGGGAACTGATTTGAAATTCAGTTGCAAGATCAATATAGTCGAGTGCAATTAAACAAAAAGGCGGAACGATGTTTATAGAGGGCGGATTTTCATGGGACTTTTTTTATTTAGTTTCTAGAGGTGAGGAGAAGAAAGTTAAAAACTATCGCAACTCACACGCTTTAAAAAAAAATTTTTTTTTTGATCGTGAATAATATTTCAAGTTCGACGAATTCATATTGTAGCGTAATAAAATGACCTACGTTCATCTACTAAACGGTAACTTGGCTGTTTTTTTATTAATTGTTGTCGATGCAATGCATATTTCATGTATTTTTTGAAAATTTCAAATTTTCTGCAATTATTTAAAAAAAATCGAATTTTAATACTAAGATATGTTTTGGAATTGGTAACAGGTGCTTTTTCACAAATAACTGGACCAGAAATATTAATAACGACCACTGTCATGATTGTAGTGACTTAAAATTCATTCGAAAATGCCAGAAAATCGTCTATGTAAATAATTTTTTTTTTACAAATACTGCTATGAAACTCAATGTGCAAATTACTGTCTATATTCTCATTTTATTAGCTATCTAAAGAGGTATAGTAACTATAAACACATTTAAGGATACTTATACTGCTGATAAAGTAAAACATGACAAAAGGGCTCTATCGCTAAGAAGTGCGACTAGGTAGTATCGGTATCGGTATCGATATTAAATTACGCGCAGAGACCCAAGCTTGTAACCTGTCTTAGATATAAATCGTGAGAAATGGTTACGTTACAATTATGATATTTTTTGTATATTTACCATTGGCCTCATTCCACCTTCGTCAGCAATAATCTACATTTATTGAATACCACCAAATATTTATATATTTTATGTTATCTTTGGAGATAGCAGAATAAGGATATTGTCAAGATAATATTTACGTTGCATTCTCGCCACAGAGTGTATTTAGTTAGCACGCGTTGCTTTGTTTTTTTATTTGTATTTAGTGAATCAGTGACTTGCTGTGACTTGTTTTAATTCTATTGTGTTGTCCTTGTGTTGTTAATCGGGTTTGTACTGTTAATTTCCAGTAAGAGTAGTTTTTGCCGTTATAATGGAGCGAAATAAACCTCCCGATCCTGATCCTCCCCCTGACATCTCTGCTCCCTCAATTTCCGCTTACGTTCCTTTATCACCGACCTCACCGCTATCCCAACTCGCCAATGTTGCTTGCAGCTTGTCAGATACACAAATAACATCCAATCCGTCACGCAAACGTCCAGTTGACGATGTTAATACCACAAGCCCTCCTACGAAGCAACAAAGAGCCCATGTTGGGCGTACTAAGTATTCAGCGACAGATAAAGCGCCTTTCCTTGTTCACGTATCCCGCACGGAATCCCATCCTAGTGCTATACAACTCTCCATCCAGTTACATTTGGCATGTTCCTTTACAATAATACTATTGGTAATGTAGTTCGTGACGGCGTTAAACGCGTTGGTCGGAACCGAGTTTCTGTGGAATTTACTTCCCCTCAGGATGCGAATGCTTTTATCATTAACAGTACTTTGACAAAAAATGGCTATATCGCTAGTATCCCCACATTTAATATTACTCGTATGGGTGTTGTAACAGGAGTTCCCCACGACATGTCGGAAGAGGATTCTAAAACCTATCTATCAGTCCCATCTGGTTGTGGACAGATTCTAAAGGTCACCCAATCCATGCACATTGTTTACAGATGACATTTCGATAATTATGACATCTCCAATTAATACAGACATAAAAAAGTACAGAGTTGACATTAACAATACAATTGAATCAACAATCTCTTGGTTAACTTATAATAATTTGCATGTAAATATTAATAAAACAAAAATAGTTCAATTTAGCACATATGGTCGTAAGCGGGAAAAACTTAACATTAACTATAATGGACAACCTATATTAGAAACAGAGGAAACTATTTTTCTTGGAGTAGCACTGGACGGCTACTTCTCCTGGAAACCACACGTAGAAAAAGTGTGTAACAAATTAAATAAATTCGTTTATGTTCTCTACACTAGACCTCGTCGCAGAGTACTATGTTGACTGCTTATCACAGCTGTGTTGCTTCTACATTACAATACGGCCTCATACTATGGGGTAACTCAACAGATGTTGATATACCCTTCAGGGCACAAAAAAAATGCATCAGAGCCATTTGTGGAATTCCACCATGGGAATCCTGTAAACCACTATTCCTAAAATTAAAGATTCTTACATTACCCAGTATGTACATTTTAGAATGCGCTAAATTTGACCGACAGCATTTTGACTTGTTTGAAAAGGCTATAAAGACCGTTGCCCTCGTAAAGTAAGAGATCCAGATAGGATAGTTCTGCCTAGAGCGCCAAGGACTTCTCTATATAAAAAGAACTCTTTCAATATGTGTGGACAAATTTATAATAAAATACCAAAGAATTTTAAAGTGCTAACGAATAATTTATTTTTTGTAAAGTTGAAATTATGGTTGCTGGAAAAACGATTTTATTCTATTAATGAATTTATAAATTATGTTAATAATTAATATATTCTAAAATTTAAATTAAAGTATTTGACTACAGATTTAATGTTTTGTTAAAATAATTAAGTTAATAAAAACTGACGTATAAAGACATAAATATTGAAGAATTGTATTATATAACATTAAATGGCTGTATTGTAAAATTTGCATGTCATATATATCTGACTATGTATTAGGCTCAACTTACTTTAAGACCAATATGTACCAATACTTATTGCAAATAAATGATTATGATTATGATTATGATAGGTCAGACGCATTCATAAAAAGATTTTTTCTACTTGATTTTAAAATCGTTTCAGCCTTTTTGTCATTAAAATATTAATTGATAAAGTTTTATTCAATCTTTTTTTGAATAAATAATACCACTATAACAGCTTTCCTGCACAAGATACAGAGTTACGCCCATACAAAAAAACATAACACTAATTGAGATCTTTCAAATGATATAGGTAAGAAAATGTTACAACACGTGGAACGAAACCGCTCATTGTCTTTTGTATGGGACCAAATGGCAACTATTCCGCATCAAACTAAAGAAGAATTACGTAAATTGGATCATACATCACAGCGTAATCGGTGTCCATACATAAATAAAACAATCGAATTGAGAACCAACTCGTTTTTTAAGTCGGTTAAAAATAAACAAAAGCGTCTGTAATATTACTTTCTCAGAATCCATTTCTTATTGAAAAAATCTCTTATTGACCTGATTCGCTGTGAATCAAAGACTTCGTCGAAATAGCGATGAATATTATTATAAGTATACGGAATAAATAAAATAACAATATCAATGGTCTCAAATACACGTCACGACAAACACGAGGGCTCGCGCACCGAGGGTTCCGTACAAACTATTTAAACTATTTTAAAAACTTCGATCCCATGAAACGGCTATTGCACCAACCACAAATAATAAGTTTGTAATAGTAACATCTTTTTTTTTTGTGATTTAACTACATAACTGAAAGATATTGCACCGTTCTCGCCAAATTTTGTTAATCTAGGTCAACGGAAACTACCATTTAGGTATTCGACCCAAAACCCATAGGGTACTTCTGGTTGACTTAGAATTGTCAATTTTGGTTAAAAGCAAGCACACGTTAAGGGAAATTAAAAAAAAAAGTTGAAGATACAAACAGGTACAAACTTACAAGTTTTTATTGTGTTTGACTTAGAAGCTACCTACCTACCTTATAGACTTCAGTATGACGGTATAAACAACTTGCTAGGTCCACCCGTTCCTAAGAAAATCGGCTGTGATAGACGCACAGATGGACAAGAAAGTGATCTTATAAGGGTTCTTTTTTATCTTTCAAGGTACAGAGCCCTAAAAACCACCACATATAGGCAGAGTGAAAGATTCCATTTTGTATTTTAGATATTCTCTAATTTCATAGAAAAACGAAAAAATCACCGCATGTACTAATTTTCTAGAAAGTATGAATTCACTGTTCGATGAACAAAAAGGTATTAGAAAAAAATGTAACTGCGTAATAAATAACTAATACTTAACTTACGATTATGTTTCCATCGAACAAAAAAAAAGGCGTACGCGCTAATTTGGATTATATTGTATAGTCTACACTCAAGAGACAGTAGTGAACTAACTACTACTCGACTTCAACATATTTGCCACATCTTTGAGCTGGCAGTGTGTGATAAGGTCCATCATTATTGAAAATAAGGGCACTAGTTGATCCTCGGTTAAGAAGAGGGGATCGCACATTCTTTGCGGTAATAGCTGCCAAGCAAACTATTTATGACCAATTAAATAATTCCGATACATTACAATGTTTAGGTGAAACAAGTACTAGCGGTAGTAAGTGAGCGTGTTGTGGTGCACAGAGCTTGGGCAGTTGGGCAGGCGGCGCGCGGTGGCGGCGCGATGCGCTGACGCCATGCGCATGCGCGGGCGGAGATGCCGCGCCGTGCCGCGCCGCACCCCGCGGCTGCGTTCCTGCTGCTCGCGGCGGCCGCACTCGGATGCGCCGCCAACCCCGACGCCAAGCGCCTGTATGACGACCTGCTGTCCAACTACAACAAGCTGGTGCGGCCCGTGCTTAACGTCAGCGACGCGCTCACCGTGCGCATCAAGCTCAAGCTGAGCCAGCTCATCGACGTGGTGAGCCCCTCCCCCTACACCCGAATACCCGCACACCCGCACCCCCGCACACCGCCTCTTGACCGAGCCCCTCTCATCTGAGCCTCGCTTCTGTTACAGAACCTTAAGAATCAGATCATGACGACCAACTTGTGGGTGGAGCAGGTAAGGATCGCCTCGACAGCGACAGGTAGTCGACTGTGGCGCCGGTCTAACCGCTGTGTGACTTGTCCGCAGAGCTGGTACGACTACAAGCTGTCGTGGGAGCCGCGCGAGTACGGCGGCGTGGAGATGCTGCACGTGCCCTCCGACCACATCTGGCGGCCTGACATAGTTCTCTACAATAAGTGAGTGTGAGCAACTCTCTCTATGTATGAGCGTTATAACCCATTTAGTCCCGTTATAGTCTGCAGCATGTTACCAATGCTGCCATGTGTGTTGCAGCGCCGATGGCAACTTCGAGGTAACGCTGGCGACTAAGGCGACGCTGAACTACACGGGCCGCGTGGAGTGGCGGCCGCCGGCCATCTACAAGTCTTCCTGCGAAATTGATGTGGAGTACTTCCCCTTCGACCAGCAGACATGCGTCATGAAGTTCGGCTCATGGACCTACGACGGCTTCCAGGTAAACAGCGCCGCGCACCGGCCACTGCACCAGTGGCGTAAAAATTATACTTAATGCAACGTGTGTTGTGTGCTCAGGTGGACCTGCGGCACATCGACGAGGCGCACGGCACCAACATCGTGGAGCTGGGCGTGGATCTGTCGGAGTTCTACACCTCCGTGGAGTGGGACATCCTCGAGGTGCCCGCCGTCAGGTAACACCCGCTCCCCCTCACAGTCACTAATTTAATTGAATTCTTTATTGCAAATCATAAGTGTTTAACAAGATCTTCAAATTATAATACAGTTCATTATGAACCCTGTCCGGCACAACAATATTATACACTGCTATTGCTATTGGTAGCATTAAAAATAATTAAACAGTAATTAAAAAAACTGATAAATTCGTTTATAATTAATTATAAGTACATAATATCACAGTAAGGACAAAAAAAAATTAGAGCCGTAATGTCATTAAAATAATCAAAATTCAATCTTGTTAATAAGAAAACCATCATCATCATCATATCAGCCCGGAATCGCCCACTGCTGGCCTGCCTTTTCTTCCGTCACACTTCCCGGTTCTGTGCCTCCCTGATCCTGGTGTTCCCCGCGACCCTGACAATATCGTCAACCCAACGAGCTTTAGGACGGCCCTGGTTTGTCTGGCCAAACTTAGGCCACTACTCGGTCAGAGCCTTGCTCCAGCGGCCATCTCCACGTCTAGCCAGATGTTCAGCCCAGGTCCACTTTAAGCGCACCGCCCGGTCTCCAACGTCACTCGATCTAAGAGGGTTATGTCCATAGATATAATAAAGGCTGAGCATGGCCTGTTCCATAGATTTCTGTGGCCTGTTCCATAGCATTTTGCCACTCGTATTTAGTGGACAGCCTCCTTTGTGTGTGGCCATGCATAGTTGGCAGGACACATTTTTTTTAAAGGCGGGGTTTTAGACACAGGGATCTTTTACGACCGAAAGAATGTTCCAGTTTGCCAAATGCCGCCCATCCAAGTTGTCCTCTTCTAGAAATCTCCTTGAAATGCTCCTTGTTAGAAGATAGAACGTGTCCTATATAAACATAATGATCAACCCATGTCCAGGCGCTCGTTTCAAACCATAACAGCTGAGACAGAGTCGTCCGGAATGCCTTAAATCACCTTCGTCTTATACAAGTTCATCCTTAATCCGACTTGTAGGGAAGCATTCTTCTTCCCAGTCGTTCACTCTTGACAGAGTGGTCGTGGTCATGAGGGGTCGTTCACAGCTGCGGTCGCTGCCTTCACGATCCTTTTCCACCGGTCTCTATTGGCCGCATGGCGAGTACATTGTGCCAGAGGGATCTTGGTAACAGTTTTAATGGAATCTGTCCAACGGGTTGGTGATCGACCACGTGGTTTCGTGCCTTCAACTCTACTCTGGATTACCAAACGCTCCATGGAATCATTGTTGCGGGTAACGTGTCCAAAGAATCTGAGGATTCGTAGTTGCACAAGCGACGACAGTCTTTGTGACACGTTAGTCCGATGAGCGGTCCAGGAAATCCTTAGCATGCGCCTCCACCACCACATTTCAAGGGCGTCAATCTTGCGCCGGTCCTGCATACGCAATGTCCACGTCTCCGCTCCATAGAGGAAGATCGGGAAGACCAAGGTGTTCATAAGGCGAATTTTGGTATTTTTAATAATTCGACGGTCTCTCCAGATTTTGTCCAGCTTTTGTGCAACCGATCGAGTTATTGCGCAACGTCGTATAATCACGTCGTCGCAGCCCCCACGATTGGTTATAGTAGAGCCCAAATAGACGTAGCTGTTGACGACTTCACAGTTGGCAAGTGGTGTAATATCTGGGTTGCTCTCGTGAGCTCTATCCACTATCATCATCTTGGTTTTTTCTCGGTTCAGGGCGAGTCCAAACTTCAGACTTGTGGTTTCGAGTATACCCAATAAATGTCTGATATCCTCCTTAGACGACGCCAGGAGGGTTGTGTCGTCAGCATACCTCAGGTTGGATTTCATTCTGCCCCCGATTGACACACCCTTATCCCAGTTATCCAAAACGATCCGCATTATGTATTCAGTGTATATGTTGAACAGTAACGGTGACAGTCCCTGTCTGACACCAGCTTGTGTTTTGAAAAATTCTGAATCTACACCATCCAAGCACACATTTGCTGTCTCGTAAAGTTTTTTGATAAGATGCACCAGATGGTGAGACACACCCATCTTTAGAAGGATTTCTCACAATTTGGACCCGATGACAGTGTCAAATGCTTTGCTGATGTCAATAAAACACATATACAGCGCACTATTGAACTCTCTGGCTTTCTCAATGATTTGCCTGAGGATAAGTATTTGTTCACGAGTGCCGCAACCTTTGACAAAACCCGCCTGTTCCGGACTTATTTCTCTACCTAAGTAAGCTTGAAGCCTGGTGTTTATTATATGCAGTAGAGTTTTACTGCTGTGTGATATTAAGGAAATAAGACGATAGTTACTGCATTTCTTTGTGGATCCATTTTTGTGGGGAGGTATAAACAACGATCTAGCCCATTCTGTCGGCCATTCCCCAGTTACCCAGATCTTGGAGCATATGCAGTGCATTATATCGACACCAAAATCTCCCATAGCTTTAATTACCTCTATAGGTATCTCGTCTGCTCCACCTGTTTTACCGCATTTGAGATGATTAATAGCGGCTCTTATCTCATGTTTCAGGATAGAATGTTCGCAGTTGTAGTCGTCTGAAGTAGTAAGTCCAGTAACGGCGAAAGCAGAACTTTCAGAAAATAGAGAACGACAGTAATCTCGCCAAACCTCTGTGATCGTCTTAATCTCCTTTATAGTATTACCTGTGGAGTTTTCGATTATCCAGGTCAGGTTTGAACTGTCTGGTTATAGTCTTTATCTTCATGTACAAGTCCTTGGGCTCATACCTTCCACTGTGCTGTTCCACTTCCGTACAGATGCTCTGCAGCGCTGAGTTGCGGTCTCTTCGGCAAGCCATCTGAATCTTGGCGCCCAAGTTGTTGAGTTCGTGAAGCTCACCACCTATAGCTTTTAGCTTTTTAGGGAAGCATGAATAAGGTAATAATCAACTATAAAATTACAAAAAAAGCATACAAAATTCAATGAAAAAGTACAAAAAGCCAATCTATTTTGATGTAATTTTTCAGTGAATAATAGCAATTGTCAATGAATAGTTGATTATGAACATTTATGTGTGTTTTCGTCCCTGCTTAGTTTGAGAGGATTATTGGTAGCGTTGTGCGGGTCATACTTTAAGAGCGTGTACGCAACCAAGATACTTGATCCGTTTCAAGCGTGGTCTGAAAGGCGTGCAAATTCCAAATTGTTCTAAATGTACTCCGGTTTTCTCAAAGAAGACATTATGACTATGTCAAGCAAGCAACAACATGCATGCAACATGCAAACAAGCATACACCATACATGCAGCATGCAAGCAAGAGCAGGCATGATTTCTGTCACGGCTCCGCACAGTGGCGCAGGTTGTACGGGCAAGCGGAAATTTTTATTTTTAAATGAAAATACGTGGCGTTTCTTCAAAATACTTGATTAAAATGATATTAAAGAGCTCGTGGCTAAATAATAACAGCCGCTCAAGCCGATCTTTAGGTTAAGCCGTGCTTGCCTAGGTTGGTCTGTGGATGGGTGTCCACCCTGCCATACTCGGTTTTTCTTAGTTAAGCTGTTGGTCCCGACTGTCATTTATCCATCTTTGGCAGTCGATACAGGTAGTCAGTGGCCCAAAAAGGCGGATCCAGTATTAACTGTGTTGTGGAGGTCAGATAGGCAGTCGCTCCATGTAAAATACTGGAATTCAGCTGCATCCGGTTAAACTGGAAACCGACCTCAACGTAGTTGGAAAAAGGCTAAGCAGATGACTTTATTAAAATGATGAATGTACCAGTATACAAAGAGAAAGATATATCACGTATTTTTTTTAACATGAAAATATTCAATTATAAATATTATGCAAAATATACAGTCTTTAAGTATTTCTATGTAAATAAATATTAGTAAACTAAATAATAAACAGAGAAGACCTAGTTTTAGAGATGGGTGCCATCCACTAATAAAGCTTTGGCATCATCGTGAAGAGGATAGTATTTTTTTATTCGGTATTGCACGTAAACTGTTGATAAGGGGATCTGAGGTAGCTAAGAGCATAATTATTCATTACATTAATCAAGATATCTCAACGGTAAAAAATATTTTTGCCGTTAAAGCAGTTTTATTTCTCGCTGCAGTTTGCCACATTTTCGTAAATACGGGTAGAAAATTACGACTCAATTTTTCACAAATTTGCTTCAAAACACTTTCTGTAAGCTGTGGATACATAAGTTTTAAATTTTCGAGGCATTCACAATCTATGTTCTAAATAAGGATTAAGGTGATTTTCAAAAATCAAAATCAAAGTATTTATTTCAAGTAGGCCAGTTACTCGCACTTTTGAATTGTCGAAATAAAAATGAACATTAAATTTAGCTACAGTCCCAGTCACAAGACATAAAAACTAAGAAAGTACTGTTATAGTTGCCCATTTCCTAGCGTAGATCTGTATGGAAAGAAGAATGGGCAATAAACTCCATGGCTGCTTCCCATCCTTACTCATATTGTTATTATTTCTTTATTCTCGGGTATATTTCTGTTAGCCTGGAAACAGGCTCATATAATACCTCTTCCTAAAGTAAGCAATCCTTCTTCCTTACACCACTTTAGGCCCATCTGCATTCTGTCTTTCCTCTCCAAAGTTCTCGAATACATCGTTCGTGGTCAAATTTCGAGATATGTATCGTCTAATGCTCTCATTTCCCCATTTCAATCTGGTTTCTGCACTGGCCACTGTACTGTTACTGCACTCTTGAAGGTTACTGACCATATCTGCTGGGCTATGGACAGTCAATCTGACTGATTTAGTATTACTTGACTTAAGTTGCGCGTTCAACTCAGGGGATTTTGACATACTTCTTGGGATCCTTCAATCTTTTAACTTATCTGCCTCTACGATGGCCTGGTTGGACTCGTATTTTCGGGGTCTATCTGTGTATTTACCAAAAAGAGATCTACTCTGACTTGTGTGATCTTACTGCTGGTGTTCCTCAGGGTGGCGTTTTCTCTCCTCTGACATTTATTGCTGGCTGATGCGAAATCGGCAATCAATGCCATGAATCATGACCTGGAAAGCATTTATCAGTGGACTGAGTCGTTCGAATTCAGTCGTCACTAAAACTCGGCCACAACCGGGTCGATCAATAATAACATTGCAACAGGTACGGCTCATATAAATAAACAAACGTAACTGAAACGTAATCGCGTATAAATTACCAGAGTTCAACGGAACTTTCAACAACTAGATCTCCTTTATGGATTTATTGTTTAGGATGATTCAGAACAATCCAACGCTGAACAAAACGCAGAAAATGAAGTTCCTGAAATCTAAATTGAAAGACGATGGGGGAAAAGTTAACAAGCACTTTTCTGTGAGTGCTAAGCATTATGAGGTAGAAACCTAACTCTACTAATATGAAGAAGCTGTGTGAGACAGCTAAAGAGTGTTTAAACGGCCTTGAAAACGCGACGTTAATATTACAGTATTGGGTCCACTTATCGTCTATTTACTATCCTTCAAACTGGATGATGTCACGTACGTTGACTACATGAAACATTCAAGAAAGCTCCCAGACATAGAGGAGTTTATGGAGTTCCAGGAACTGTAGTTCTGTAGAAACATCCCGTAACAAAAATAATGGCAGGAAACAAAATTGTTTATCAAATAACACAAAAATTAAAACAACAACAAGTCAACGAACGTTAAAATCACAGCAAAGAGAACAAAAACCTTCCATGCAACGTAATGCAACGCTGAGGAAATGTCTACTGAGCAAAAGCGAACACGAAAAAAAAATGTCACACAAATTTCACTTTCTTCTCCATGATGATAATCTGAAGGGGCAGCAATCAACGCCGACCGCATCAACGGTGACTGAGCGAACATCTAATCACATTAACGGTGAACAAGAGAACTCTTAACGACTCTTCAATTACGGGTCAAGAACAAGGAAGGAGATTACGTCATCCTTTGGGCGTTACTGGATCAAGGCTCTCACGTAAGCTTGGTCATGGTCACAAAAAATGCTGCTCAACTGTCAAACGAAATGTACCCCGAAATAATATGAACAACATCACGGAAAAAAACTAACAACAGGTTGCAAAGTTATTTTTGGTTGTCATTATATTTTTACCCTTCTATAAATATTTCGCTATTTTCTTCCATGCTAATGTCATTAGTTATGTTGATAGAACACTATTTCCCCAAAGAATTATTCCAAACTTTAGCATACCACTGTCTCGACTTAGTACTGTAAGTAGTAACTAACCAACTCGTCGCGCTTGATCGTCAGGAACGAGAAGTTCTACACGTGCTGCGACGAGCCGTACCTGGACATAACGTTCAACATCACGATGCGGCGCAAGACGCTGTTCTACACGGTGAACCTGATCATCCCGTGCATGGGCATCTCGTTCCTCACGGTGCTGGTGTTCTACCTGCCCTCCGACAGCGGCGAGAAGGTGTCGCTGTCCATCTCCATCCTGCTGTCGCTCACGGTGTTCTTCCTGCTGCTGGCGGAGATCATTCCACCCACCTCGCTCGTGGTGCCGCTGCTCGGCAAGTTCGTGCTTTTCACCATGATCCTCGATACCTTCAGGTACGGTAGTGGCAAAACCACATCACTGTAATTATAATGAAATTATTATGTTGTGTTGAATGATATAATTTCTGTGCACTTACAGATGATTACCGATAATTTGTAAAATAACATTGAATTGTACTGTGGTGTAGTATATGCGTGACGGTGGTGGTGTTGAACGTGCACTTCCGGTCGCCGCAGACGCACACGATGGCGCCGTGGGTACGGCGCGTGTTCATCCACGTGCTGCCGCGCCTGCTAGTCATGCGGCGCCCGCACTACCGTGTCGACCCACACCGCAGCCGCTTGTGAGTACCGTGCCCGCCGCGCGCCGCGCGCCGCACCGTGCGTTCTATGGTGCGCTGTGAATCATGTGTGTCTGTGTGCAGTGCAGGACTGGTGACGGCAGTGAGTGAGAGCGTGCCGTGGGAGGAAAGCTCGCCGGGCGCGCTGGACGGGCCTGCGTGCAGCGCTTGCCGCACGTGCCGGCTGCATGACGCACCTGCGCTGTGCGATGCGCTACGCCGCTGGCATCGCTGCCCCGAGTTGAATAAGGCCATTGATGGCATCAACTATATCGCTGAGCAGACGCGCAAAGAAGAGGAATCTACTAGGGTAAGTATGGCGCTTCCCGATCGCCTCCGTTCTGTGCTGTGAAACTAGCGTTAATCTTATTGGATTTATGTTCTGTAGGTGAAAGAGGACTGGAAGTATGTAGCGATGGTGCTGGACCGATTATTCCTGTGGATCTTCACACTGGCCGTGGTAGTAGGCTCGGCCGGCATCATCCTCCAAGCGCCGACACTGTACGATGAGCGCGCTCCCATCGACGTACGCCTTTCAGAAATTGCGTACGCGACGGCCAAGCCACGCCCGCCGCCACCACGCTAGACACTGCCGCGCTCCACGTGACGCCGGCGTGCTCACGCCGACGTGCCCACGCCGATGTGCTCACGCCGGCGTGGTATCCGGTGCTGCGCAAGGCACTGCCGCGTTGTGCGCACGTCTTTTTTATAATTTATTGGTTACGGTGACCCAGCGACCCCATAAATGTCCGTTTGTATTTTCCTGGCGTCCTGGGTTCCCGCAAAACGTAATTTTACGATGTTGTAAATAATATACATACATATTATAGTTTATACGACGAAACGACACGATCGAAAATAAGTCGAATTTCTTTTGATAGAGACGAAATAAAACGATTGTTTATAAGTTAAGCAGTTTTATTACATTCAATTATATCTGACGATAGTAAAAGATTAAACTCGACTCGCAATGAAGACATTTTTTGGACACAATAGTAATAACCTCCTTAACCCGTTTTGGAAGTCGGTTATATATGTAAGCGGAAGAAAAAAACTCACCGACCTTTTTGAAGTAAGTCTTAAAGCAGGTGTAAACATTCCAATTCCCGATACTATTTGTACTCATTTCTTAAAATGTATGCACTCTCACGATCAGAACACATTATAAAACTTAAGAAGACGGGTATTTTTTGTCTCCCCGCGACCACGGCTGGTGCAATCCGGTCGAAACGTCTGGATTAAATTAAAGGTAAATTCGCGATAAATACCCGTCTTCTTAAGTTTTATAATGTATGCACTCTGTTATCCGTCGAACTTCATGACATACCGGACAAGCAGAACCTTTAGAAGGTTTATGGCCAGCGAAATAGCACAGGCCTTTATTGTTTTAGAGTTGGTTTCATTATTAGAATCAGGCCCAACTAGCACACAAGCTCTACAACCAGCCGTACAGCGGCCGGTTAGAGGTGTCAAATAACGGCATAACCTCTATAGGTAAGTTCTACAGTAGATGTAGAAGCGACTATAGCGCTGCTGTGTCCCCGAAAGAGTACCGCCTAAGGATCTACAATGTCTCTACAATGGTTGTACAGAGGTGTTAGTACGGCGCACTGTATCGCTCGCATCCTTTGTAGCACCCTTGGATTTACAAAGGTGCTATGCGAGCGGTACAGTGCGCCTCAGGATCTAAAATAAGTTCTTGTAGCGCGACATTAGAACTCGATTCGTATTTTAGGTGTTAGTGCGGCTCACTGTACCGCTTGCATAGCACCCTTGGATCTGCAAAGGTGGTATGCGAGCGGTAGAGTGCGCCTCGGGATCTAAATGCATTGCCACGACCACCTCTACAGCAGGGTCGCTGCGTTGACACCATAGATTATTTAAATGTAGTAGTGGAGTCGCTGCCTATTTGTTTTAAAGTTATCGTGAAAGAGACAGAGCTCGATACATTCTTAAGTAATAATTCTAGTCCACAAGGATGTGTCATTTATTGTCTATATATTACCAAAACTGCAGAGGTATCCGTACAAAATTAAACACGCTAAACATGAATATTCTTAACGGTAACCACGACATCATAGTGCTCATAGAGACTTGGTTGATACCTGAGATTAGCAATAATGAGTTTATCGATCAGCGCTATATTGTGTACAGGTGTGATCTTGATCGTATTGGCACTAAAAATATGGATGGCGGGGGAGTGTTTGGTTGCCGTGCTGAGGACACTTAATTCCTCTGAATGTGATATTTCTGTAACTTCGGCCAACCCACTATTCTGCAACACTATTGAACACGTCCTTATAGAGGTGCCTAGTTTACGACCATCCAAGAGTCATATTATTAGTGCAGCTTACATACCTCCAAAAACGGCTACCATGGTTTATGAAAATCATTTGGAAATCCTACAGCAGTTACTGGGCGACCCTACCGTTGACCATTTTTACATATTAGGCGACTACAATCTCCCAGAAATAACTTGGCACATATCAAGTCCTACGGCATCCCTGATCGGCGGTGGGTTGGGCAATTGGGCATAGGCTCGTCCACGACTTGTATCCAGTTAAATAATTTAATGTCATTACTTGATGGTTTGCAATACAATGTCGTGGCGAATACAAATGGTAAAATTCTGGACCTAGTAATATCAAACCACCCATGTAAGGTATCGAGTGCGTTATTGCCTTTGCTCCCCATAGACACGCATCATCCACCTTATGTCTGTGATATAAGTCTAAATGTAGATACTCTTCCTATGAAAAAGCGACCACTACAAAAATACAACTTTTATAAGTCAGACTATGAGCACATCAACCGGAAAATACAAAATACTGACTGGACGGCACTTCTTACCCCTTTAGGATCCGAAGAGGCACTTAGCCTGTTTTACAATAAGACTGATGAAATTATTAAGCAGCACACACCACTATCTGCATCCAGAACGGCCGGCTTTCCCGTTTGGTTCACGAAGTCCCTCATAAACACATTAAAAATAAAACAAAAGTCTTGGATTAAATGGAAAAAGTACGGCAATCTTGAAGATTAAGAAATTTTTTCGCAGCACAGAACCTTATTTAAGGAAAATTGTGATAAATGTTTCTCGAAATACATTCAGTCGATTGAAGATGGCATTCACAAAAATATAAAAGATTTTTGGGTCTATGTTGCAAATCGCAAAGACAAACCCGGTATACCGGCAAAAGTTCAATATAACAACGTTGTATCCAACGATCCTCAAACGATTTGCAACATGTTTTCTGATTTCTTTGCTTCCGTATATGAGCCTGCTTCACCTGCCATTTCTCGATGGGAGCCATCTTCTGAATCGATGACTAACGACATAGTTATTTCTGACCTTCACTTTAAAGAGGAAACAATAATGACAGAACTGAAATCACTGGATCTAACTAAAGACCCAGGTCCAGATGGTTTGTCTGCGTTTTTTCTCAAAAATACTGCCACTGTAATATGTAGATGCATCACTGGAGGTGTTATGCCAACGGTATGGAAAAATGCAAATATCACGCCTTTACACAAGGCCGGATCTAAACGTAGCGTTGAGCAATACCGACCTATCTCTATTCTGTCCGCCTTAGCGAAGCTTTTCGAAACACTAGTACATAACGAAGTGTACCCTATTCTTCATCACGCGGTCATACAAGAACAGCTTAACTGCTTCCGCAACTCAAAGTTTTTGCTATATGCAGATGACCTTAAAGTATACAGACCTATTCGTAACATTCAGGATTGCTATCTTCTCCAAGAGGACTTGGACAGACTGACAGACTATTGTTCCACAGGTAAGCTTTTTCTAAGCGTTCCCAAATGTTACTATATAAATTTTACCAAAAATAAAAATATTATTAGGTTTGTGTACTCCTTATGTAGTATCTCTCTGACCAAGGTAAACTCGGTACGTGACCTGGGTATATTGTTTGATGCTAACCTCTGCTTGGATTTACATATTGAACAAATTATTAATAAAGCATACAAGATGTATGGGTTCATAATGAGATCAACTCATGACTTTAAACGGACCTCTTCGTACCTCTGCCTATATAAAACTCTTGTCCGCTCACAGTTTGAATACGCGGTGCCTATCTGGAACCCGTATTATAAAAAATGTATAGATATGCTCGAAAATGTACAACGCAAATTCCTTCGTGCAATGTATTATAGATGTCACAGAGCGTATCTGCCTTATTATCAATTGCTCGATAAATACAAACTTCTGACGTTCAGCTCCAGACGCAAACAATTAGAAGCAATGACCCTGTATAATATTGTTAATGGCAATTTTGACTGTATCGACCTGAATAATGTACTGTGTTATGCTGTCCCCAGAACTGTTCATAGACGCCAGGTGCGAGCAGGCACACTATTTGCAATAGGTACCTGCCGATCTAATACTGGCACACATTACACTCCATTTCCTCGGTTCGTCCCACAACTGGCCGGGAGTCAGCCTCAGAGGTGCTAGGGGGTGCGGCCCCCGCAGCCTTGGTCCAACGCTTGTTGCGCTTTCTGGGCGCGCCGCAAGCGTCGCCGCCTATTCTGTGCCCCGCGGACTTTCCTGTAGCTGTACATAGACTGCAGTTTGGCTCCGCGGAGAACAGGGCCGCCTTATGGCCAGGCCGACCGCAGCGATAACATAAATCGCTGCGGTCGGTTTCGCAGGTGCAGAGTACGTGCCCTTTCTCGAGGCACCGGTAACACTGCATTGCCCTGGGTGCCAGGAGTTTTACCCTCGCTGACATCCAGCCCACCAGTAGACGGCCCGCGTCGGCGACCTTCTTGGCCGCAGGAACCGGACACCGCATCCAGATTGTGCCAAGCCCGCCAGCGTTTAAGCGGATCTCGCCCATCCGCACATTTTCCGGCTGGCATCCACCGCTCCGGGCTATGGCCGCCACCACGTCCTCTGGGGTCAAGGAGTCGTCCAGCCCATCGACGCGAACCTCAGCCGTCTTCATGGGTCTGGACACCCGGGCCTCCTCGGGGTTGAGGACGTCCCTCAGCTTTGCAGCAAAAGAGTCCGCCCTCTCGGCACAGTTGGTGTGTCGCGACTGTGTCCCTGTAAAGGGGGTACACAGAATAACAAAACAACGAACACAATATGGAATCTGTTAACATTTAACTGCGTTATTAATAATAATTAAATAGTCATAAAATGATATATTGTAACAATAAACAAACAATTGACGATAGTTCCAACTTGTATATTCGTAATTATAACAATGAATGACATATAAAACAAAACTAAGTTCGCAGAAGGGTCAAGATGTGTATTCGGGTACTCAGAGCTGTACGGCCAGTGAGGCTGAAGCAGTCTGAGAGCGCGGTGAACACACTCTAAAGAAAAATCATCATAGCATTCGCTGCGCCCCCGCAAGGGGGCGCGGCAGGCGGTTCCGGGGCTTATGCCCCCTGGCCGCGGAAGCCATACCTGGGTCCGCTACAGCGGAGCCCGTTTCTTTGTTGGACTGATGCGTCCGAGTCCTGTGGGTCGCATGATAGCAACATGCGGCCTTGTGTGTGGTTGCTATGTTGTAAACTGTAGGCGCGCCACAGCGCTGTCACACAGCGCTGTTTTCTTCACAGCACCTCGGCGGTCCGTCCCCTGGCGGTGAGACCTCCGGTTACCCGGAGGAGGCCCGGCGGGGGACAACCAGCGACAGAGGTGCCGACTTATAGCGCACCTACAGTGGATGTGTGGTCCCCGCCCGCCCCACTAGCCAGAGCTAGCCGGTCGTGGTACAGACTAAGGAACCGACGTGTGTGTGTGGGCGGTATTGTATTGTGTAACCCCGCCCAGTGTTTGCGTGTGACGCGGGCCCGCGACTCGCGACCACGCGTGAGTCTACGTGAGTGTAGAGACGTGCATGTGTGGTTTTGTTACGTGTCGTACCTATATTAACTTAGAATACGACACGCAACTGGGTGTGTGTTATTTAGTTACGGAGTCATATTGTGCAGGTAAGCTGCGTGTAGCCTGGTACAGCTTACCCGGGTCAATTCAGTAGAGTGGGGGCATCGTCCGCTACCAGGTCGCGGGGGAGGCGCCTCGCGTCAGGGGGGCGCGCATGCCAGGGCGCTAGGTGCTTGACGTGAGGCCAAGCAGATGCGTCGGCACGCGCGAACATTCCCGTCGCGAGGCGACGGATGAAGTCGTCCAGGCTCTCAATCCCGAGATCCCGCTGGATGACATCGTTCCTCACATAGCGAGGGGCACCAACTACGGACCGCAGCGCTAACGACTGTTGCGCGCGGAGAATCTTCTTGTTGCCCTCGCTAGTGAGGGCGAACCAGGCGGGGGCGGCGTACGTCAATATCGAGCGTATATATGTTTTATACACGCTCAACTTGACGCGCGCCGGGAGTCGGGACGAGAGCGCTGGGCGGAGCAGGGCGCGGGCAGCCCTGGTCTTGCCCGCGACCTGGCGGACGTGAGGCCCCATGGTGAGCCGACGGTCGATGGTCACACCCAGGTATTTGGCCTGGGGCGCCCAATCGATGTCGGCGCCGTGTAGAGTCAGGCGCGGTGGGAGGAGGCGCGTGGAGCTGAAGATTATCGCCTGCGTCTTACCCACGTTCACCGACAGCCGCCACTTTGACAGCCAGTCAGGGAGAAGGTCGAGCGCGCGCTGCATTTTGACCGCCGCGTGCCTCGCGTTAAGCGAGGTGGCGATGTACGCGGCGTCGTCCGCATACAGCGCGAGCGTCACCTGTGGCGTAGTGGGGATGTCGTCGGTGAACCGCGAGTAACACGCTGGCGACACGCAGCTGCCCTGTGGGACGCCCGCCAGCACCGGGCGGGCGTCGGAGAGCGCCCCCTCGACCACCACGCGGAAGCTCCTGTGGGACAGAAAGGATTGGACCACTCTTACCACGCGACGGGGCGCTTCAGAGGTGGCCAGCTTGTATAATAGGCCGTCGTGCCATACACGGTCGAAGGCCTTCTCCATGTCGAGGAATACTGCCACGGAGACTTCCTTCTTGTTCATCGCAGCTGTTACGTGGTGCAGTACCCTCGACAGCTGGAGCGTCGTGCTCGTGCATCTTCCTCGGGAGCTATCGGTGTGGCGAAGTAGTCCCCAAGGTGTTGCTCGACTGTTGCGACATGTTCGCGGTCGGACGTCGGGTTCGGTTGGAATTGACGCTCCAGGTGCTGGGCGAAGACCTCCGCCCGGTCCTCTGCTCTGTACTTGAGCGCCCCTCCGCTATCCACTAGCGGGCGCACTGGAGCTGGGGTGTTCGTGAGCTGGCGGCAGAGTCGGTGGATAGACGGCCAGCTGCCGGCCGTCGACTCTATTCTGTCCTCCCAGCTCTCGGCTTCTCTATCTCTCATCTCGGCCTTGATCTTCTCCGCGAGACGGTTCAGCTTCCTCTTCAATGTGGGGCATCTTAGTTGTTGCCACTGTTTGCGAAGGCGCCTCTTGTCGGCGACCATCTTCTGTAGGTACGCAGGCAGGGGCGGCTGTCGTAGCGCTGCCGCGCTCTTCTGCGATACAGTTGTAGTCGCCGCTTCCAAGGCGCTCTGTATGCAAACAGTGACATCCACCGCCATCTGGTCGACGTCCGCGGGTGTGACAATAGGCCGAGACGGAGTGGTGGCCTCAATCCTTTCTGTGAACTCTTTCCAGTCTGTTTTGCGACGTGGCGCTGCGGGCTTCAATCGAGTCGGCATCCCCGAGAGGACGACGAGAACAGGATGATGGTCCGACTGCATCTCGTCGTCCAGTACTTGTTGCGTGATCTGGCAGCGTAGCCCTCGGCAGGCCACGAAGTCCAGCACGTCCGGCATGTGGAGTGGGTTGTCCGGATAGTGGGTGGGCGTCTCTGGGCCGGACACCGTGTAGCCGAAGGCTTCCGCGTCCGTGAAGAGCCGTTTCCCTCCCGTGTTTGTCGCGGCCGAGTTCCACGCTGGGTGCTTGCAGTTCAAGTCGCCAGCAAGGATCGTCGCGCCGCCGCTGGCCTCCAGTAGGGCCCTCAACTCAGGCAGGTCCAAGTGAGCCGAGGGCGCCTTGTAAGCGGCGTAGATGGCGAGATCCTCGCCAGCAACGTGCAGCTGCACACCCAGCGCGTAGAACGAGCCGGGCGACGGCACGGGGAGCTGCTGATGGACGACTCTTCGCCTCACCAGTACCGCCAGACCACGGTATCGGGTGTTGGTTGCCGACCTTTCGTCCTTCCTATAAGCGAGATACCCAGGGACTCGCAACTTGTCCTCCTGTCCCAGGTGTGTCTCGCTTATTAGCGCCACGTCGATGTCCTCTTCTCTGAGGAGGCGGCGGAGGGGGGCGACCTTGCCTCTCAGGCCGCGGGCATTCCAATGAATCATCCTTAACGACCTATCCATGGTATAACTTGAGAAGAGATGCCAGGCCGTCAAGGATGATAAGCTCCGCGTCTTGGCCCTGTCTGATGGCCTTAATTAGGTCCATCAGTAGCTGAATGGCGCAGGCTGTAAACTCCTTCTTCTTGGATTCAGTGTCGGCAGCTGGGCCGGCGCTTGTGTTGCTTTTCTTGGTACTCTTATTCTCTTGGATCGGCTGCTGCGCAATGCCGGCGACAGCTGCCGGTCTTTCGGTTTTCTCCTTTGGTGGTCTCTGTGTTTGTGGAGCTGCTTCGGGTTGTACAGCCTGCGCCAGGGCCGTAGGCTGGTCGCCCTGTGCTTCTCCCTCAGATGCGGTGGGGGGCGTTGGCTTCTTGCCTTTGCCCCCTCTCTTCATAAAGAAAAATACGCGCGTGGTCGCCTTTTAAAGGCGCTGCCAGCTGGCGGCGAGTGGCGGGGCGCGTTGTGGGGATTAGGCTCCGCCTCCTCGATGACGTCTGACGCTGTGGAGCGGGTGCCGCGTGCGCCGCGTGGTGTAAATAGTTGTTACAGTCTCCCCCTCTGGATCTGAAGTCGTCCCGACGATGATCCAGGACTTGAGGAGGTATTCTTGGGTCTGCCGCGCTTCCTTACTTGCACCTCGTCACCCACAAGCTCAGGTTGCTGTTTTCGTGGCCGCCCTCTCTTTCTGATGGGCTGGACGGGGGCTGGCAGGTCAGGACAATTTCCAATGTAGGGTGCCAGAGCGGAAGAGTGATACACTCCGACGACAACATCAGGTTTCTTAGGGTCGGCAAGTTCGTAGGATGATGGACCATGTTGTTTCTTAATTATATAAGGTCCATCACGTCGCGGCGAGAATTTGCTACTCACACCTTTGGTGGCATTACTCAGGGAATGCAGTGTGGCGAGTACAGGATCACCAGGTTTGTAACCCGGATTTTCTCGTCGGTGTTGGTCTACATACTTCTTGCGTCTCTCTTCCGATTGCTCATGTACTTCTTGAGCTCTCTGTAGGGTATTAGCTATTTGCATTAACTTTGGAGTGATTTCAGGTATACAATTTTCCGATTGCAGGATCTTCCGAAAGTCATGGGTTGTATCATCTGGCGTTTTCAGCTCCCTCCCGAAGGTCAAACAGGCCGGTGTAAATCCTGTCGAGAGACTGGTCGCTGTGTTCATTGCGAATCGAATACTAGGAAGATGTTCTGGCCAGTTTCTGTGTTGGTCTTTGACTAAGATAGCCAGCTGGGGCTTCAGATCCCTATTCTTCCTTTCTACAGGATTGGTTTCCGGATGATATACGGGGGTGAATGCATGTATGATATTAAGCGCGTAAACAACTTGTTGCATGATGGAGCTAACGAACTGAGGTCCGTTGTCGCTTATCATACGTCGAGGAAGTCCAAAGCGAAGGAACACCTCATTGATAAGTGTCATAGCGCAGGACTCTGCAGTGGCCTGTTGTAGGGCAAACAGTTCTACCCAACGAGTTGATCCATGTTTTCCCATCCGGGGATGTTGGTAATGGTCCAAATAAGTCAAAAGATTTTAAATACGTAGGCGGACAAGATTAATCTTTTTGAGACAAGATGAGTCTTTTTACGTTGTGAATACGTAGGCGGTGGCCTAGTTAAGTCTGAAAACACTGAAAACAGATTGAAAATCGCACGCCTGGAATAGAAAATATCGACCCTTCCGGTTAGGTTAGGTTTTTTTTTTTTTTGTTTGGGCAGGAGTGGGAAATCCCCGCGGTCACCTCGACTATCCCACAGGAATTTCTCTTGTGAGACAGTCGAGGTAGTGCCGGACTCGAACCGGCTAAAAACCACTCCTGCCTAGCCAGTGTCCCTCTGACATTATCAGAGCCCTTCTCTGCCGATTTTAATTCTTGTATAGCGACTTGGTTTTCAGAAGGCCGATGAGACCAAACTCTTTTGTCTGGTGATACTTTAAATTTTTACATTCATTTATTTTTATTCCATTTAATACGTTTTTACTATTTTCCTAAATGTTTTGTTTTTAACTACAGCAACGTCTAATTTTCTCTATGTAAGTCTATTATTTTATAATTATATTATTCTAAATGTTGACTTTAATTTTAAACATCATTTACTCGTCACTTACCCTTATAATTTATGCCCCACTTTGAATTTTCCCTGTTACAATATCTGCGAAATATACTCAATATATACGTAAATATCATACCTGGACGACAGACAAACAGTGTTCTGCACGGTTCGACACAACTTAACGATTCCACCAGAGTTGGCCCACGATTCAGCATAATTTTAGCCAGCTTCTCAAGAAAGTGATTACAATTAGGTTCCTCCATTGAGCCAACCCTGGTGGCTCGCTCAATGCATCTGCTATCTGGTTGTGTCGAAGTGTTCTTTATGTGCTTTGAAGTGGGCGCATCGACGACTTTAGCAATAAGCTATCATTGCTCTCTCAAATGCGTCCCACTTCTTACGCACCGGGCAATCGTCGCTGAATGCATTGTGCCGGTGCTCTCCCAGCTTGGCTCTGGTTGGTTAGGTTAGGTTGTCCGAGAGTCAACGACGAACGAACCCGTCGACGTCGAAGCGGAGGCGCAGTGGTTCCGCGGGGCGATGACGCAAATCTGCGATGCGTCAATGCCCCGTGTCACCCAAACCACAAGGCGCCAGCTGTACTGGTGGTCCGCCGTTATCGCGCAGCTGCGCGTGAGGTGCGTGGAGGTGAGACGCCAGTACACCCATTACCGGAGGAGACGTCACCGGGTTCCGGAGGAAGAGGCCGCGCGGTATGAGGTGTACCGCGCGGCCAAGGAGGCTCTGTGGCTGGCCGTCGGCGAGGCTAAGACTCGAGCCAGGGAGGAGATACTGTCGGCTCTCGACGTCAATCCGTGGGGGCGCCCTTACCGTGCGGTCCGAGGGAAACTTCGTGCCTGGGCACCCCCACTCACCGAGAGCCTGCAGCCTGAGCTGTTGCAGGAAGTGGTCGCAACGCTCTTCCCTGCTAGAGAGGAACATGTTCCACCGCCGATGGCTTTGCCCACAGCCACAGAGCCAACGGATGAGGAGGACGTCGTCAGCGTCCCAGAGGTGACACAAGCAGAGATGAGGGTGGCGATAACGCGGCTTCGGGCCAAGACCGTTGCCCCGGGGCCTGACGGAGTTCTCGGAGTAGCGCTCGCCCAAGCTCTGAAGGAGCTAGAGCCCCAGCTGAGAGGACTCTTCACCGCATGTCTAGAGCAGGGCCAATTCCCTAGTGAGTGGAAAAAGGGTCGTCTGGTCCTGCTCAGGAAGCCGGGGCGCCCAGCGGACTCGCCGTCTGCGTACCGGCCCTTAGTGCTGCTGGACGAGGTGGGGAAGGTTTTTGAGCAGATTATCGCTGCCCGCCTCGCCGGCCACTTGTACAGAGAAGGGCATGGGTGCTCCACGGTGGACGCCATATTGCGAGTAAGAGTCCTGGCGGAGGAAGCGGTGGCGGGGTGATGTTGGCGGTGTCCTTGAACATCTCCAACGCTTTCAACACCCTGCCCTGGAGCTGTATTCGGGAGGCGCTGTGTTACCACAGGGTGCCCCCGTACCTTGTCGTGTTACTTATCCCCAAGAAAATAAAAAAAAGGTAACACATACAAATAACTTTAATTAAACACGGACCTAACCATATACGCTGCTCAGAATGGAAATGTAGGAAGTTTTACAATACTTGGAGGGCTTGGGACGCGTCGGTGGACAGGCAAGGTAGACTCGCAGGGTCCAGCACTGGAGACCGACTATCAGCTTCCGCGTCGGCTTCAGGACTTGGGGCGCGACAGTGGACAGGCAAGGTAGCTCTGGAGACCGGCACGTACGCTTCAGGGCTTGGGGCACGTCAGTGGACAGGCAAGGTGGACCTGGAGACCGGCGTTCAGCTTCTACGTACGCTTCAGGGCTTGGGGCACGTCAGTAGACAGGCAAGGTGGACCTGGTGACCGGCGTTCAGCTTCTACGTACGCTTCAGGGCTTGAGGCACGTCAATGGACAGGCAAGGTGGACCTGGAGACCGGCGTTCAGCTTCTACGTACGCTGACTTTCAGACTGTCAATAGTGTCAATATAATACTTCTCATATGAGATCCCGTTCCAGACTGCCGAATGTAACAGGAAATCCCCTTTTATAGCCGCAAAATCAGCAGTTTTTCCACTTCAGTTGTTTTATTATAATTCTATAATTCTCCCTAGAATTATTTGACTTTAAAATCAAAAATGTGAGTTGCCTGTATTTAAAACGGCCAGTATTATTCAGTAAAAACTTCCTCGAAGAATTCTGAGAGCGTGCTAATTAATTTTATAAAAGTAAGATAAGATACTGTTATTTAGTAAACAATCGTAATTATTTCTAAAATACATTATTTGAGCTATTATATTAATAAAATTCAATTAAATTATATAAATTAAAAGAAACCTTCATAGGCCTAGACCAGTAAGAAAATTATAAGTAGAGGAAAAGTAACTGACAGCTTGACAATTGACGTAATGTCAACAAAGTAAATATTGAGAAAATAATTTTTATTTCAGCTAATTCAATGTTAAAACATCGTTCTAGATCGAATCTAACGCAAGCTAAAATAATTACTGCCAAAGCGCGACGTAGATGTATAAAAATATGCAAGGATAATGAGTATGAAAATGATAGCATAAAGTGTAAGTACCTATAGTGTCTAAATACTATATTTCCTCATAAGTATAAAGTGTCTGAAACATGAAAATACTATAACCTCCACCGCATCGTTGGGGCTTATTTGGCGGAAAGGGGTGTCACCTACTCAGGACGCGACGGCGGAGGCCGGCGCGACATGTCGTGCAGTGTTCCACAGGGTTCGGTCGTTGGCCCACCCCTGTGGAACATCGGGTACGACTGGGTGCTGAGAGGCGAGCTCCAACCGGGAGTGGCCCTGGTGTGTTACGCAGACGACACGCTGGTCACGGCCCGGGGGAGCTCGTACAGGGAGGCAGCGTTGCTAGCAACCTGTGCGGTCTCACAGGTTGTGGGCCGCATACGGCGCCTGGGCCTGGAGGTGGCCCTCAACAAGTCGGAGGCCGTGGTCTTTCACGGACCCCGGCGGGCGCCACCGCCGGGATCACATATTGTGGTAGGGGGGACCCCGATCGCTGTCGAGTCCACCATGAAGTATCTGGGATTGGTGCTCGACAGCCATTGGAACTTTGGCCGCTTCCGGCGACTGGCGCCCAAGTTGATGGGCGCTGCGGGCGCGCTTGCAACGCTGCTTCCCAATCTAGGGGGGCCGAGCACCGCCTGTAGGAGACTGTCCCTAGGGGTCTTGCGATCCATGGTCCTGTACGGGGCCCCGGTGTGGGCCTCTGACTTGACGGCCGGCAGCATCGCGATGCTGCGGAAACCGCAGAGGGCGATGGCCGTCAGGTCAATCAGGGGGTATCGCACAGTCTCCTACGAGGCGGCTTGTGCACTGGCCGGGTCGCCACCTTGGGACCTAGAGGCGAGAGTTCTCGCGTCACTTTACCGGTGGTGCGAGGAGGTGCGGACGCGGGGCGATGGACCGATGCAGCGAGAGATCGATCTGCGTCGGTCTCAGCTCTGCGAGGTTCTGGTGGCGGAGTGGCGGGACAGGCTTCTACGCCCTACCGCCGATCGCCTCGCTACCATCGAGGCGATCCTACCGGTGCTCGAGGAATGGCTCGAGAGGAGGCACGGCTCCTTGTCGTTTCGGGCGACGCAGGTATTGTCGGGGCATGATTGCTTCGGGAAGTACCTGTGTCGCATAAACAGGGAGCCGGACGCTCGGTGTCATCACTGCGTCCACTGTCTGGAGGACACGGCGCGGCATACGCTGGCAGAGTGTGCCGCATGGGAGAAACCGCGCCGTGCCCTCGTGACAGAAGTGGGAACCGATCTGTCGCTACCGACCGTCGCTCGCGCGATGGTCGGGAGCGCAGAGTCGTGGGATGCGGTGATCTCCTTCTGTGAAACGGTCATCTCACAGAAGGAGGCTGCGGAGAGGTTGAGAGAGGTGGAGACCACTCTCCCGACCCGCAGCAGACGAACCGGGCGTCGGTGGAGGGCGGACAACACCCTCTTCCAGCCCCCCTGAACGGGTCCAGAGGGACGGCGGACTTGGGGAGGTCCGCCGCCCCGCCGAATAACTGGACCCGAGGCGGTGGCGCGTCGCGGGAGGAGTACACTACACTCCCCCCGCAGACCTGAGGAGGCCCGCAATGGCGGGCCGGCACTAGCCGGGGATCGTGGAAGGCGCACTAGTTCCCATGATCCCCGGTGCAAGTGTGGGAAGGGAACATCGGGGTGGTTTTTAGTCAGTACGAGTCTGACAGACCCCTCCGCTCTCCCCAGGGCGGAGGATATCCATCGAGGATTTTCCAACCCGGCAACAAAAAAAAAAAAAAAGGTTAGGTTGGGGTGCGTCAGAATTCCTCCACGTTAGTTTGGCAGCTGCTCATCCCTCTCGATGCGTCTGGAGGAAAGAGCAGCTGCTGGGCTGGTGCACCCTGGGCGCGACAGTATCCTTCCTCGAGGAATGAGAAGAAATTCTCATCCCTTGGGAAATGATACTGTCACGGCTAATATTCTGGGGAGGGGTCACATCGTTCGTCGTGCGAAGACGTGCGGGCCTATCGTGCGGGGTTCGATGTGCATAGGGAAGGATTTTGTCATGTTCCGTGCGATGGCTGATGGCAGACTCAACCCCCCTGTCAGGCTTCGTCCGCCGCTGGCGGCCGATACACGGAGGAAAGAGGTGGAACTCGCACCAGCAGCGGCTGGGCCGACGTGGGCACAGGTGGCCAAAGCGCCACCTGCGCCAAAAAAGCCGTCACCCGTGTCCAACAAGGCCACGCAGAAGCCCAAGAAACCCACAGAGGGGGCAAAGGCAGGGTCGGGGGCCAGAAATCCCACTGAGGAGAGCGGCTCGTCCCCCAAAGACCGCGAAGAATGGAAGATGGCCGAAAGCCGTAAAAAGAAGCGAAAGAAGGGTAAGGCCAAGAAAGCGCAGGGCACCAAGGGGCAGGCCCCCAGGATCCGCATCCCTCGCTCCGACGCTGTAGTTATTACGCTGCAGCCGGAAGCCAAGGAGAGGGGGATTACGTACCAGAAGGTACTGGCGGAGGCGAGGGGCAAGCTGGTGTTCGCCGATTTTGGCACTCCGGACGGCTTCCGTTTTAAAACGGCGGCAACGGGAGCCAAAATGTTTGAGTTGGCGGGGACCAGCTGTGCCGAGACGTATCCCACGGTTGGGTTGCCGCCCTTGTGAACGGGATCGTCACGGTCGGGGCATATTTTTCGCCCAACAGGAGTCTCACCGATTTCGAGAGTTTCCTTGTCGAGTTGGGAGCCGTCGTCGGCTGGTCTCACCCTCGGCCCATACTGCTTCTCGGTGATCTGAACGCCAAATCTGCGGCGTGGGGATCCCCGGTCACAGACCCGAGAGGCGATGCGCTAGAGGAGTGGGCCATTACGACGGGCCTGGCCGTTTTAAAGCGGAGGTGGAGACGCTATCGGACCACCGATACATACGCTTCGACGTCTCCGCCTTGTCCTTCTTGATTTTTCACGAGCTTTTGACTCTATAAATACTTCGCTTCTTCTCGCCAAGCTGTCTTTTTATGGTTGTGACGTTGTAACAGTAAAATGGTTTGAGAGCTACCTCACCAATCGATCACAATTTGTCCAGGTGTCATGTGACAATGGAGATGATAGTATGGGTAGAGGGCTAGGTAAATTGATCAGTAATAACCTGAGTTACTGTACCCAAAATTACTGCATGCCAGGGTCAAGCTACAAACAAGTAATGGCATCAGTAATAAAAAATGATTGTTATCTTAACACTACCATTACTATATGTGTTGGTAATAGTTCTAATCTAAAAAAGGAAGATATCACCGACTGTGTTTCTGAGTTGCTAAAGTTAAATTGTAATAAAATCATATTGTGTGCTTTTCCATATTTTGAAAATTTAAGTAGTAGGAAAAACGATTATATACATATGTTGAATAAACATGTACATTTTTTAGTAGGTCACTATAGTGACAGGCTTATGTATCTGGATATCAACACTATAGTTGGTAATCTTAAGTCATCACGGGGTAAGGTGTATCTACCCATTGGATGTAGACACCAAATAGCTCGGCTATTAGCTTATAGTATTCACACAGACATAAATAGTATGTCTAAGTTTAGTTATATTATTAACACTGCGACCATTAGTAATTCTACTAATGTACAGGTGACTGGCACAAATGTATATAGCACTAGTGCTATAAATATTTACTCACATTTTACTGGGGAGGATCCATCTGTCACCATGGAAAATTCTCAATTAGGGTTTATTAGTGATAGGGTCTTGTTGTCTGAGGATGGCACGGGTGTCTCCGGCCTCACTCCAAATTTTAATATGAATTTAAACTAGAAAGTGAGACAACAGAAGGTACCATTAACAATATTTTTGTTAATCCTACGAACAGCAAGGTATCTTCTTGCACTCAATTAGTTAGTAAAAAAGGGCCTCAGCAGAACACCTTAAAATTATTCCACCAAAATATCCAAGGCATTTCTTCCAAATTATTAGAAATTGAATTGTTTTTAGAAAATAGTAAGTTTGACATTATTTGTTTTACTGAACATTGGCTTAAGGATTACCAAATGCTTATTAATTATGAGAACTATATGGTGGGTAGCTGCTTTAACCGTAAAACGATGCTTCGTGGAGGTTCCTTAATATTAATAAAAAATAGTTTTAAATATAAGCAACGTAATGACATAGTAGGTCTCTCGGTTGAACATTGTGTCGAACTGTCCTGTGTTGAGCTAGATAAGCATATAATTGTGTGTGTGTACAGACCCCCAAACTATCAAAACTTTTCCATATTTGAATCAATAATGGAAGATGTCCTGGCAAAACTTGCAGCCAGTGATAAATCTACAATAATTTGTGGTGATTTCAATATCAATATTTTAGAAGAAAATTTAAATAGCAGTCGGTTATTAAATCTTTTTAAGTCATTTGACTTGACTAACGTTTTTATTGAACCCACTAGAATCACAACTTTTTCTGCTACTTGTATAGATAATGTTTTCTGTGATTGTGATTACTTAGATAAAGCCATAATAAATTGTTTGCCGTCTGACCATAGCGGACAAGCAGTAACTTTTAGATGTAAAACTCCAATACAAAAAGTTCAGATTAAATTTAGACCTATAACTTCTTGCAAATTAAAGAGGTATAATATTTCCCTACAGAACAAGTTAAGTGTAATGAGCCAAGAGGATATTAATATAAACCAATTGTATGATCGTTTCTTTTCATTAGTTCACACGGAATTCAACAAAACTTTTGAAAAGAAGACAAAGAGTATTTGCCCTAAATTTATATTTAGTGATTGGGCAACTAGAGGTATCAGAAAAAGTAGGGAAAGACTATTTGAGCTTTATAGCCTTAAGCCTTTTATAAACACTGAAACTTTTAGCAAGTATGTTGCTACGTATTCAAAGATTTTTAGAAATATCTGCAAGGTTGCTAAATCCCTTTACATTAGCAACAAGATCAAAACAGCAGAAAATAAAATAAAGACCGTTTGGAAAGTTATAAATAACGAGACTAACAGAAAGAAAATACGTAATAATACTTTTACATTAGATACAGCATGTGGTCCTAAAAACTCTAATCAGGAAGTAGCTCAAGAATTTGTTAATTTTTTTACCGATATACCAATCAAAACTACGGAGGCTCTTAATTCCTCACCGGAAGCCTCAATTGGCTTATTAAAGGCGAATGTGTCTGGCTGCCTGGCTGAATTTAAATTTAAACACATTAACCCCATGACAGTTATTAAAGCTTTCCGGCAGATTAAAATCAAACTGACTGAAGATTTATGGGGAATGTCTATCAAAGTTTGTACATCTATACTTGAGACCATAGCTCCGTACTTAGCTTTAATTTTTAATTTATGTGTAGACCAAGGAGTTTTCCCTGATTTAATGAAATACAGTAAAGTCATACCTCTTTTCAAATCCGGGGATAGTAAAGATGCCAATAATTATAGACCTGTATCCGTGTTACCAGTTTTTAGCAAGGTTTTTGAAAAGGTAATGCTTAATCAAATGCTCTATCATTTTAACACCAACAGAATCTTCCATGATCAACAGTATGGTTTCACCAAGGGACGTTGTACAACTGACGCCGGTGTAACCCTATTAAAGCACATATTTGCTGCGTGGGAAGAGTCCCAAGACGCAATAGGAATTTTCTGTGACCTCTCTAAAGCTTTTGATTGCGTAAATCACGACACATTACTTTTGAAACTGGAGCATTACGGACTGGGTAAACTTGCACTTAGCCTACTAAAATCTTATTTGAGCGATAGAAAACAACATGTTCAAATAAATGGTGTTAATTCACAGGGTATGAATGTAAAAATGGGGGTTCCGCAAGGCTCAATATTGGGTCCTTTCCTTTTTCTAGTATATATAAATGATCTACCCTATTTGTTGAAACACCAATCTCAAAATATGGTGTTGTTTGCTGATGACACTTCTCTAATTTTTAAGATAAATAGACGGGCCAAAAATCTAGATGACGTGAATGATGCCCTACTTCAGGTCCAAAATTGGTTCACAGCAAACAATTTGGTATTAAATGAAAAAAAAACGAAATGCATAAGATTTTCATTACCGAATGTTAAAAGTAGTGATTGTGAGATAATATTGAATAAAGAGAAACTCGAATTCGTAGATAAAACGGTTTTCCTGGGGCTTACGCTTGATTCAAGGCTACAATGGGGTTCTCATTTAACATCTCTTGCGGGGCGCTTAAGTTCAGCAGCATATGCCGTTAGAAAAATCCGTCAGTTCACTGATGTGGATACCGCTAGACTGGTATATTTTAGTTACTTCCATAGTATAATGTCTTACGGTATTTTGCTATGGGGACGGGCTGCTGATATTGAGTCTATATTTATTCTGCAGAAAAGAGCCATCAGAGCCATATACAATCTTCGTAGGCGCGATTCTCTAAAGGAACTATTTAAGGATATTGGCATCATGACGGTTCATGGCCAATACATCTACGAAAACATAATGTACGTTAGAAAAAATCTGCATCTTTTCGGTAAAAGAGGCGACAGACACAATTACAGTACTAGAAATAGGGACCAACTAGTTCAGCCAGGCTTTAGACTCGCTAAAGTAGACTCATCTTTCATGGGGTACTGTTTGAGATGCTATAATAAAATTCCACAAAGTATTCTTGAACTGAATGAGACGAAATTTAAAACATGCATTAAACGCACACTATGTAAGCAAGCATATTACAAGTTGAGCGATTATATCGCGGATAAAAATGCTTGGCTCAATGCTGGTCCTGCTCCACAAGGACAGGGGCGCAAAAATTGATAGCATTAAATGGTATTGTTGGAGCTGCTGAAGATTGTACAACTATCTTTGCATTGTATAGATTCAATGTTAGTATTATATAATCGCATAGCCCATATTGTGTGAGTACTATGTACTAGAAAGCTTTCATTCACTGGAAACCTACTTTAGTTTTTGACTTGAATGTGCCCTGGCGGTTGAGAGTATGTCATGCTCACTCAAATGTCTCGCTGATGGTGGCGTGTGTGTCGGACCATTTAGCTCCCTTCAAAAGGGTTGAGCTGAATGGTGCTGATCCATGCGGCATGTTCGTGAACGGGCGCTGTCAGTTGTGACTGGTCATCTCTTAGTTGCCATGGCTTATTTGAAAGAATTATTTTGTTTTTACTATGGACACTTTTAACGTGCACATATTGCTACATTGTTCTCACATAATTTACCATCTCAACATGAATGATGTAACCAAGATTTTGTAACAATAATTGGATTTAAAAGAGTGTCCATGGAGTTTCTTGCCCGTTCTTCTCCATAGAGATCTACGTTAGGGAATGGGCAACTACAGTACTTTCACAGTTTTTATGTCTTGTGACTGGGACTGTAGCTACATTTAATTTTCATCTTTGTTTCGACAATTCAAAAGTGCCTGTTATTGGCCTACTTGAAATAAATGATTTGATTTTGATTTTGATTTTGAATATCTCCTCTAGTCCACAGCATGTAAGCAGGGGTGTCCCTCAGGGATCTATCCTTGGCCCACTCCTCTTCATCTTGTACAGCGCTGACATTGTCAAATGCTTAATCAACACCAATTTCCATTTGTACGCTGACGATTTACAGATGTATCTCTCCTTTAGAGCCCCGGATGTTGCTGAAACAGTGAAGAAAGTTAATGATGATCTGGTAAGAATATCTGATTGGTCCAGAAGAAACTCCTTGGTTCTGAATCCAACTAAGTCCAAATATATTGTGATGGGTGTAACGTCAATGAAAGGCGTGGGTTAACGACAGACTGGTTTAATTGCCAAGCTTAACTGAGTACCCACCACCATACAATTATAAGTACCGACTGATGTCGCATCTCTCCTCCTCAAGTCCACTAATCACAAGAAGTACATCTTACAACTAAGAGTTTTATACATAACTATTTTAACTAAGTATTATTTAAATTACAGCTTTCTTGCTCGATTGAACGCACGCAGTGCACGAGCTGACGCGCCCTGCGGTGGCGGTGATACCGGTGACGAAAGCCGTTCAGGTCGAACTTGCGCAGACTTTGAACCTTCCAGCGGCGTGTCTTTAGTATCACTGTCACCGCTGGATGCGTCCTCAAACACCTCACCCTCGGCTCCGCTATCGGCCCCCGGTTTGGCTGCCCTAGAGTCCGTAGACTCGGTTACGGCCACGTCACTTACGCGTGATAATGAGTACCTATTTTTGCAACTTGCTGAAATAATTTGGTCGGCATGTCTACGCCACTCTACCCCATTAGCTAAACTAACTTTGTATGAAATTGGCCCTGTCTTTTTGATAACAGTTGCTTCGGCCCACTTGTCCCCCCTCGCCGTGTAATCGCGAGCAATCACCGCATCCCCAACGCGGAATTCCCTGTCGGCCCCCGAAGAGCGAGCGACCTGACGCTCTTGCTTCGCGCGTACCACTGCGGCTACGTCCGGCCGTAGCGCATCAAGTCGACTGCGCAAGCGCCGCCCCTGGAGCGCCACTGCTGGCGAGACTCCTGTAGTTGCATGTTCACAATTACGGTACTGAAGAAGAAATTTGCTTAGGGCGACGTTGACGTCCTCGCCTTCGTACATCGCTCTCTTTATTGCTTTTTTTACGGTTTTAACTGCGTTCTCAGCCGCGCCATTCCCCTGGGGCCTATATGGTGCCGAAGTTGTGTGTTTGATGCAATTCTTTTCACAATATACTTTAAACTCTTGTGAAGAGAAAGGCGGGCCGTTGTCAGTCACGAGCTGCGATGGTAAACCGAAACGCGCAAATATACTTCTAAAGGCTTTAATTGTTGCTGCTGCGTTCGTGCTACGCATCGGCAGGGCCTCTATCCATTTAGAATGCGCGTCTACTATTATAAGATATCGCACACCGCCGCAGTCTGCGAAGTCAGCGTGTACGCGTTGCCACGGGTGCAGTGGGAACTCCCAGGGATGCAACTGCGCCCGTGACGGCGCGTCCCGCACGGCACGGCATGCCGCACATGACCTACATACTTCTTCAATGTCCTGATCTAAAGTAGCCCAATAAATGTAGCTCCGCGATAAAGTTTTCATTTTGTTCATACCTAGATGACCCTCATGAAGTTCCTGTAATATTTTCTTTTGCAGAACGTGAGGGATCACTATCCTATATTTATAAATGACACATCCTTGATCTACTAGAAAATCATTTTTCCTAGCAAAGAATGGTTTTTCCGCGTCGCAGCTCGGGACTGTCGGCCACCCGAATTGTACATAACCTTTTATTTTACTTAAGAATGTATCGCGCTCTGTCTCTTTCGCGATAACTTTAAAACAAATAGGCAGCGACTCATCTACTACATTAAAATAATCTATGGTGTCAACGAAGCGACCCTCCTGAGGTAACGGTAGTCGTGACAACGCATCAGCCGGACCGTTGTCCACTGACCGCACAAATTCTATGTCGAAATCATAAGCTGCCAAGCGTGCCGCCCATCTTTGTAAACGACTGGCAGCTGTCTGTGGAATTCCCCCTTTTGCCCCAAAAATATGAGTCAGAGGCTGATGGTCAGTGCGTAGAGTAAATCGCCTTCCGAACAAATATTGGTGATGTTTGGTGACTCCGAACATTATGGCCAGCGCCTCCTTATCGAGCTGGCTGTAGTTGCGCTCGGGCGCACTAAGTGTGCGCGACACGCAGCTGACGGGCCGCTCGCTACCGTCGGAGTACCGGTGCGCCAGCACGGCGCCCAGTCCGTACGCGCTGCTGTCCACCGACAGCACCAGGTCACGCCCCTCCTCATAATGTGCTAAAACACGTTCGCTCATGAGTGATCGCTTTGCCTCCACGAAAGCCCTATCGCACTTGAAGTCCCATTCCCAGCCGCTGTCCTTTTTTAACAAGTTGTGTAGTGGTTGTAACATAGTACTCAAGCTAGGAATAAATCGCCCGTAATAATTAATCATTCCTAAGAAACTTTTCAGTTGTGACACATTTTCTGGTCTTGGCGCGCTGGAAATGGCCTCCAGTTTCTGGGTGTCCGGTCGCAAACCGTCCTTATTAATAATGAAACCTAGATAATGTACACTATCTTGTAAGAATTTACATTTATTTAGTTTAACAGTAAGTCCCATTTTACGTAGCCTTTCTAGTACAGCTCTCAGATTTTTCATATGATTAAATGTGTTTGACCCCGTCACACAAATATCGTCCAAGAATACTACACACCCTGGCACCCCGCGCAGCGTCTCCTCCATAATTTTTTGAAACTTTTCCGGTATAACCGACAACCCGTAAGGCGTACGTCGGTAAACAAAAGTACCTATATGCGTAGTTATAGCCGTGTAGGGTTGCGAGTCGTCCGACAACAGACACTGTTCATAAGCATGTTTCAAATCAATCTTTGTGAATTTATCTCCCCCGCTAAGGTTTGCAAATAGCTCTTCTATACGCGGCAACGGATAATAATCTCTTTTTAATTTAGGATTGATGGTTATCTTATAATCCCCACAAATACGTATGTCTCCGTTTTGTTTAACAACGGGTACTATTGGAGTTCCATAGTCTGAGTAGTCAACGCGGTAGATGGAACCGTCTGCCTCGAGACGCTCCAGCTCCCGCTCGACGCGTGCGCGCAGTGCCAGAGGCATGGGTCTCGCTCGCACGTAAACCGGTTCCTTATCGGACAGCTGTAGTCGTATGGGCTGTTTGCATGTACCTAACTTATCGCTAAATACTTCAGGGAATTCCTTGCATAATTTGTTTACTAATTCATCATCTATGATCTCATTGAGGTTTAATTGCGTTATTTTTAATGCGCGCATCCACTCGCGTCCCATCAAAGGCCGCGCCCCACCTTTAATAATGTATAATCGTAATGATTTAGCTTTAAATTCGCCTAAGCAAACGTCTACCTCAATGTAACCAAGTGATTCGATTCTTGAACCCGAGTAACAACGCAATACTAAGTTATCTGGTTCAATCTTTTTATGCGAAAACATACATTGGTACATCTCTTCACTTATTGCAGATATACGACTACCTGTGTCCACTTCACATTCGATATCAATATTATCAACCGACAGTTTAATAAAATATGGTTTGTTACCTCGAGCCGCCACGTTTAAGTTGAACATATCATCGTCTGATTCATCACTCACATAATTTTGCCGACCACCACTGCCGCGCACTTGTTTGCACATCACTTTTAAGTGCCCTTTTTTACCGCACTCATCACAACTGTAATTTTTAAAACGACACTTCTCCGCCGGGTGCGCCTTGCCGCAGCGCCAGCAGGCCCGCGCAGGCGCGCACCCGTCCGCCGCGTCCGCACGCGCTGCGCCTGCGCCTGCTGAGCCAGCTGCTGCCGCTGCTCCATCGCCTCGGCCGCCAAGCGCGCGTTGTGACCCGCGCCGGCGCGCCTGTCCGCCACGCGCGTAATGCAGGCCTTCGCCCGCCTCGCCCACTGCCGGCTTTGCTGGGTCCACTGCCGCCGTCGTCGTGGTGCCGCTCACCTCGGCATGCTTCTCCGCTGCCTCAAGTGCCAGCGCCAGCTCTACTGCCTCTTTGTATTGAACTTTTTTTTCTGCGAAGATTCTCGAACGCATTACGTCACTTGCCAGCCCTGACACAAACTGGTCGCGTAAATTCTCTTCAAGCGTCGAACATGACTTGCACTTTCCGAAGCTGCACGTAGATGCCAGGTGTTTCAATGCCTGCAGGTATTCCGTAAGGGACTCGCCTGGACGCTGCCGGCGCAACCTAAACACGTGGCGCTCGGCGATCTCTGATCGTTGCGGTTCCAAGTGTTCCGTCACTAATCGCACTAGCTCGTCAAATGTTTTGTTCTCCGGATAGCTAGGTGAACACAGATCGCACATTAGTGCATATGTTTCTTCCCCAACAACCGTTATTAACATAGGCACTTTTAATTCTTCGTCGATATCATTAAGCCGTACGTACTGATTTACTCGACGAATATAAGCTGGCCACTGTTTCGAGCTCAAATTAAATGGTTCAATTTTACCAATAGGCATCTTGACGCACTCTAAACTCCGAAAATTTAAAAGAAAGTACTGTAAATCCCGTTCTCGTCGCCAATGTAACGTCAATGAAAGGCGTGGGTTAACGACAGACTGGTTTAATTGCCAAGCTTAACTGAGTACCCACCACCATACAATTATAAGTACCGACTGATGTCGCAATGGGATCCAGGGATTTTCTTAACAAAATGCTTAGTTGCAACCTGGACCTAAGGATTGATGGTTGTGGTGTTGAGAGGGTTCTGGAAGCCCGTAACCTCGGGGTAATTTTTGATGGACAACTTAACTTCGAAACACACATTCTGGAAGCTGTGCGCAACTGCTTCTACCGACTAAAGCTTTTATATCGTGTCCGTCCCTACATAAGTGTAGATATGCGAGTCATGCAATGTGAGTCACTTGTCTTATCCAAGCTGAACTACGCTGACACTGTGTATGGGGCGTGCATTCTCGGTAGAAGTCAGAAGTTAATCCAGCGGGTACAGAATGCGTGTGCACGGTTCTGTTACAATGTGCCGCCCAGAACCCATATCACTCCATTTTTGAATGAGGGTAATTTGATGAGAATGTCAGCGCGGAGAAAGCTTCACCTGGCTACCCTTCTTTTTGGCACTATTCTCACAAACAAACCAGATTATTTATATAATAAACCATGTTGGTCCCGGGATATTAACCAAATAAAAACTAGAGCATCTTCATACCTGATGTTGGCTTCCTTCCACAGAACTGCTGCCTTCCGTGGTAGTTTCAAATTCGCCGCCAGTCGCTGCTGGAATGACCTCCCACCACCGTTTCGTGCCCTAAAACCATTGGTACTTTTAGAAATAAATACAAAAGATACCTACTCCAACAGCTAAAAGTTTTAACTAGTTATACTTACCAATGGTTCTGCACGCAGCTGTCAATGGTGGATGGAGCGTCTTGTCGTAATTATTTTTGTAGGTTATTTGGATGATAAATCATTTTCTAGTATCTGGTTAAGAATTCCCGTCGCCTCAACACTGAGAAGCACTTCTTTTACCGATAATTAGTCACTTTTTTTTTCCTTTTTCGGTACCTAACTCACATAATAAACATAAAGTAGTGTTACGAGCTGGGTATGAGATAAATTAATTACTACCGATTAAACAACACAATAACTTTATTAATCACAAAACAACTTAAACTTAATCACAAATACACCACTGATCACTATTCGCTTAGATATCGCACTTCAAGTTCTCTTCGATTCGCTTCGCTGTGTAGCCAAAACAAGACTGCCGGTCGCGGCCCTGAGCGCTCTATTTATACTCGCCAACAGACACACCAGAATAACCACGAACATTAGAGAGGGTCATAAAAAAACACTAACAAAAAATAGCAGGTAGATAGGTACCAGGTAGGCAGGTAATTATTATTACTAGCTACTTGTACAAACAAATATGAACCGTATGCCCTAGGCGTACGGTCGAAATTCTAATGTCTTTGTATAAATAGGTCGCGAGTTTGTACCTACCTAACTTTAAAACTAATAATAATAGAATGCTCTCGAACTTCTAACGTACACACACTGTAATCACTGGCTTTCTCGAATGTTCTAGTAGGTCCGATGTAACACTGCCCCCTCCTTAGACATGCTCGTCCCGAGCATCATTAGTCCCGTAGTATCGCGCCAACAGGTCTACATGCACAATCTTAGGCGCACCTCGTGGACCCTTCTGTATTCGGTAGGTGACATCGTTGATCCTAGTCACGACTCGGTATGGCCCATCCCATTTTGCTTGTAACTTCGGAGATTTCCCCTTGCTCCGCACTGGGTTATGCAACCACACCAGTGAACCCTCGTCGAAACCCCTACCGTTTGCCTTCCGATCATAACGGGTCTTCATCTTCTCAGACATCTGTTGGCTGGATTGTCGGATATGCTCATAAACATCGTTCAACTTATTACGCAAGTCATTCGCGTAATCCGTTACACTACATGGAGCATCAGGGGGAGTTCCAGTGATTAAATCAGCAGGTAACCGTAATTCCCTTCCAAAGTTCGCGAAGGCTGGTGTCACAGTCGTACTTTCGTGGACTGCACTTCGGTAAGACAGAAGAAGAACTCATCGCAGCCACAACACTCCACTTGGGTTTAGGAACACCAGCTTTGATCTACTCGAAGATCGGTTTGATATCCGAGTCGTTTTGCTGAGTCTGCTGTAGGGTCTCCTTCCATTCATCGCTGAGATCCGTTCTAAGCATCCTCACGGGCACTACCTCCTTAGTCTCTTGCCTGGCACAGTGCTTACAGTCCTCAGGACAAGGTCTCCTTGACAAGGCGTCTGCGTTACCGTGAGTTCTCCCACTGCGATGTTCAGTTATGAAATCAATCTCTTGGAGTAGTTCTATCCATCTCGCCACTTGTCCCTCTGGATTCTTGAACTGTAATAGCCACTTCAGTGCAGCATGGTCAGTTCGTAGTTGGAATTTACGTCCCAGCAAATATTTACTGAAGTGCTGCACTGTCTTTACTACAGCGAGGAGCTCCCGTCTTGTAACGCAATAATTTCTTTCAGGTTTCGATAAAGACTTGCTGAAGTAGGCTATTACAACCTCCCGGTCTCCTTTCCGTTGAGACAGCACGCCCCCAATTCCAGTATTACTGGCATCCGTGTCAACTATGAAGTCATTTTCAGTGTCAGGATATCCCAAAATAGGGGTGTTGCACAGACGTTTCTTTAATTTCTGAAATGCGACGTCGCAGTCCTCGTCCCAATAGAATTGCCTCTTTTCCTCAGTGAGTTTGTGCAGAGGTTTTGCAATGTCGGCAAAATTCTTTACAAACCTTCGATAGTAGGAGCACAAACCCAGGAATGCTCTGACCTGTGTCTTGTCTTTCGGAACTGGCCAATCCTTGACGGCGACTACTTTCTGGGTCTGTTTGAACACCTTCCCCCGAAACTATGTGTCCTAAGAAGTTCACTTGCTGTCTGAAAAACGAGCACTTCTTCGGACTTAACTTGAGATTTGCTGTTTGGATTTTCGACAGCACTCGGTTGAGGTTTTTAAGGTGATCTTCAAATGTACGGCCCACGATGATTATGTCGTCTAAATAGACAAGACATGCGTCTCCAATCAATCCGGCGAGTACTTGCTCCATCAGCCTTTCAAACGTCGCAGGAGCGTTGCACAAACCGAATGGCATAACTTTAAACTGCCATAGCCCTTTTCCTGTTGAGAATGCAGTTTTCTCCTTATCCTTGGGGTCTATTTCTACTTGCCAGTAGCCACTTTTCAGATCAAGCGTGGTAAACCACTTCATACCAGTCAGCGTATCCAGTGTGTCATCGATCCTAGGCAGCGGGTAGCTGTCCTTTTTCGTCACGTCGTTCAGACGTCGATAGTCCACACAGAAGCGCATACTGCCGTCCTTTTTCTTTACCAAGACCACAGGAGAACACCATGGACTCGATGAAGGCTCTATAACACCGTCCTTCACCATTCCCTCAATCATGGTTTCTACCTCTTTTTCTCGTGCAACTGGCAGTCTTCTTGGTCGCTGACGGATAGGTAACTCGTTACCTGTATTAATCTGATGCTGAACAAGTCCAGTTCTCCCTATGTCAGCATCATTCGAAGAGAAAATGTTGGCGTACTGAAGTAACATCTTCTTAGCCTTGTCCATTTCTCCTTTAGTTAAATCACAGTTTTCCAAAAGCGTTGACACGTCAATTTTTGAACTGCGAATTTCATTTCCGGTAGGGACATCTTGCAATTGACGCATCCAAGCTACTTCCTCGCAAGTGCCGATCAAGGTGCCCTTCTTAATCACTTGCTCCTGGTCGCTTGGATTCAGTATGCGTACTGCTGAGACGTTGGTGGCCTTGACCAGAGTTCGTGCCATCTTCCATGGGAAGTCATTGTTCACCCTTTCTATCAGTGCACTTCGATCTCTTTGTCCAGAATTCCGTGGCAAACAAATTGGCACAATCGTTTCTGATCTGCGAGGAAGAACAATCTTCTTCAAGCAGTACACTTTCCCTGACGGTGCACCTTCCATGAAGACTTCCTCTGAACCACATTTCAGTACTCCTTGATCAACGTCGATCTCACAACGATATTTCCGCATGAAGTCCAAGCCCAAGATGCAATCGTCCACTATGTCAGCCACGATAACATTCTGCTTGTAAAATCTGTCACCCAATTTTAACTCCACCTCCTTCTTGCCTCGGACGGTAATGTGCTGACCGGTAGCTGTTAGTAACTGTATACGGTCGTGCTTATTGAAGTAGTCCCCAAGAAACCGACTTGCTAGTTTAGAATTGACGACCGTGTGAGAAGCTCCAGTATCCAACGTCAGTTTGCATGGTGTTCCATTGACTTCGCCTTTGATGGTCAGGCTGTTCCCGTCATGTGCTTGCGAGATCATGATTCTCGGGGCTCTTTCAATACCAGCCAGCGCCCGCCCCCCAGTCCTGGCATTTACTCGTTTCCCTGCTGTGGCTGGACAGTCACTTCAGCCACCCTTCCCTGCTGATCTTCTCTCGGGATGCTGCGCTTAGGACAACTTGACCGAAGATGACCCCTTTCTCCACATGTGTAGCACCTAGGACTATACCCCTGTGGGCGGTCACGTACAGGTGATGCAACAACCTCCCTGACACGGTGCGTTCGGTGGTCTTGCCTCACTGCCTCTACTTCTAAGGCATGGGCCAAGGCGTCCTTCAAGGTCTCATGATGCCCCAGTCTCACGGCAGCTCTAACTTCTAAGTCACGTATTCCATCAACGAAGGCTTGTACCAAATTTCCATCAATCAGTGCAGGGGCAGACTGGTAGGCTTTCCGAACGAGTTTTTCAACTTCCAGAGCCCACTGCTGTAGGTTCTCGGCACTTCGTTGAAAACGGTCCTTCAACTTGGCACGGAATACGTGCTCCAGGTGCGCGTCGCCGTATCTGGCCTCCAACGCCTCCAGTAGCTGCTCGTAGGTAACGTCCTTGCCGAGCGCCTCCAGAATAGTTAGGGCCTGGTCTTGGAGGCCCAAGGTGAGCGCGGTCATGGCTTGTGGTTTTGTCCATCCATTAGCCTTCATGACGGCCTCAAACTGTATTTTGTAAGCCGACCACGAAGATGTGCCGTCGAACGGAGGCACTTTAAAACCACGCGAAGAAGGTGCAGCAACCACCGAAGCTACAGTTCCACCTTCAGTCTTCAGTTCGCTCAAAGCCTTCTGCACCCCAGCAATCTTAACTTCGGCCTCCGAGATGCGATTCTCGTGCTGGTGGACCTGATCTTTCATCACTTTCAGGTCCTTGCCGAAAGTTGCATGAAGATCCTTTATGAGGATCATCTGCTGGTCTTGGCGACGGACTTGCTCCTCCTGACGGCGGGCTTGTTCCTCTTTATCTTGCTGCAACTGGTCTTCCAACCGACGAGCCTGCTCCTCTTGACGGCGAGCCTGCTCCTCTTGACGGCGAGCCTGCTCCTCCTTGTCTCGCTGCAGTTGCTCTTCCAATCGGCGAGCCTGCTCCTCTTGACGGCGAGCTTGCTCCTCTTGACGGCGAGCTTGCTCCTCTTGACGGCGAGCTTGATCCTGCAGCAGCGCCATTAAAGCTGACAAGTCTGGCGCCACTGATGCTGAAGAAACTCCAGATGGGACAGCGACTGGCTCTGACGTAGGCTGGACACCACCCGGTGTCTGTGTCGGAGAATCTCCAAACCGCCTTTGGTCCATATCCTGCTGTCGCTGACTTCTGGTACGGATACCCTCCGTGTCGTCCTTTGGTAGAATTGGCATAATTTATCTCTCACTTCTGACACCAATTTGTTACGAACTGGGTATGAGATAAATTAATTACTACCGATTAAACAACACAATAACTTTATTAATCACAAAACAACTTAAACTTAATCACAAATACACCACTGATCACTATTCGCTTAGATATCGCACTTCAAGTTCTCTTCGATTCGCTTCGCTGTGTAGCCAAAACAAGACTGCCGGTCGCATTATCATCATCATAGCATTCGCTGCGCCCCCGCAAGGGGGCGCGGCAGGCGGTTCCGGGGCTTATGCCCCCTGGCCGCGGAAGCCATACCTGGGTCCGCTACAGCGGAGCCCGTTTTTATGTAGGACTGATGCGTCCAAGTCCTGTGGGCCGCATGATAGCAACATGCGGCCCTGTGTGTGGTTGCTATGTTGTAAACTGTAGGCGCGCCACAGCGCTGTCACACAGCGCTGTTTTCTTCACAGCACCTCGGCGGTCCGTCCCCGCCAGGTGAGACCTTCGGTTACCCGGAGGAGGCCCGGCGGGGGACAACCAGCGACAGAGGTGCCGACTTATAGCGCACCTACAGTGGATGTGTGGTCCCCGCCCGCCCCACTAGCCAGAGCTAGCCGGTCGTGGTACAGGCTAAGGAACCGACATGTGTGTGTGGGCGGTATTGTATTGTGTAACCCCGCCCAGTGTTTGCGTGTGCCGCGGGCCCGCGACTCGCGACCACGCGTGAGTCTACGTGAGTGTAGAGACGTGCATGTGTGGTTTTGTTACGTGTCGTACCTATATTAACTTAGAATACGACACGTAACTGGGTGTGTGTTGTTTGTGGAGTCATATTGTGCAGGTAAGCTGCGTGTAGCCTGGTACAGCTTACCCGGGTCAATCCGGTGGAGTGGGGGCATCGTCCGCTACCAGGTCGCGGGGGAGGCGCCTCGCGTCAGGGGGGCGCGTATGCCAGGGCGCTAGGTGCTTGACGTGAGGCCAAGCAGATGCGTCGGCACGCGCGAACATTCCCGTCGCGAGGCGACGGATGAAGTCGTCCAGGCTCTCAATCCCGAGATCCCGCTGGATGACATCGTTCCTCACATAGCGAGGGGCACCAACTACGGACCGCAGCGCCAACGACTGTTGCGCGCGGAGAATCTTCTTGTTGCCCTCGCTAGTGAGGGCGAACCAGGCGGGGGCGGCGTACGTCAATATCGAGCGTATATAATATATACGCTCGATATTGAATTGAATTGAAACATATTATGTTTTATACACGCTCAACTTGACGCGCGCCGGGAGTCGGGACGAGAGCGCTGGGCGGAGCAGGGCGCGGGCAGCCCTGGTCTTGCCCGCGACCTGGCGGACGTGAGGCCCCATGGTGAGCCGACGGTCGATGGTCACACCCAGGTATTTGGCCTGGGGCGCCCAATCGATGTCGGCGCCGTGTAGAGTCAGGCGCGGTGGGAGGAGGCGCGTGGAGCTGAAGATTATCGCCTGCGTCTTACCCACGTTCACCGACAGCCGCCACTTTGACAGCCAGTCAGGGAGAAGGTCGAGCGCGCGCTGCATTTTGACCGCCGCGTGCCTCGCGTTAAGCGAGGTGGCGATGTACGCGGCGTCGTCCGCATACAGCGCGAGCGTCACCTGTGGCGTAGTGGGGATGTCGTCGGTGAACCGCGAGTAACACGCTGGCGACACGCAGCTGCCCTGTGGGACGCCCGCCAGCACCGGGCGTCGGAGAGCGCCCCCTCGACCACCACGCGGAAGCTCCTGTGGGACAGAAAGGATTGGACCACTCTTACCACGCGACGGGGCGCTTCAGAGGTGGCCAGCTTGTATAATAGGCCGTCGTGCCATACACGGTCGAAGGCCTTCTCCATGTCGAGGAATACTGCCACGGAGACTTCCTTCTTGTTCATCGCAGCTGTTACGTGGTGCAGTACCCTCGACAGCTGGAGCGTCGTGCTGTGTTCCGACCGAGACCCAAATTGTTCCGGCCGTGGCGTGATGTGCGGCTGGAGATGCCGCAACAGGAGCGCTTCGAACACCTTGGAGGTGGTCGGTAGCAGCGTAACGGGCCGATAGCTCTCCGGCTTCAGAATGTTTTTCCCCGCCTTGGGCAGCATTATGACGCGCCCCTCCTTCCACGAGGTGGGAAAGGCCCCGGTGCGCAGTATCGCCGTGTACAGGCGCGCCAACGCCGCTACCATGCGGAATGGCAGGTGGCGCAGCGCTGTGTTGGTGATACCGTCAGCACCAGGGGCCTTCCTAGGCTTCGTCCTAAGGATGGCGCGTCTGACTGCCCCAGGCGAGAAAAATATGGCATCTTCCTCGGGAGCTATCGGCGTGGACTGCCGGTCGCGGCCCTGAGCGCTCTATTTATACTCGCCAACAGACACACCAGAATAACCACGAACATTCGAGAGGGTCATAAAAAAACACTAACAAAAAATAGCAGGTAGATAGGTACTAGGCAGGTAATTATTATTACTACCTACTTGTACAAACAAATATGAACCGTATGCCCTAGGCGTACGGTCGAAATTCTAATGTCTTTGTATAAATAGGTCGCGAGTTTGTACCTACCTAACTTTAAAACTAATAATAATAGAATGCTCTCGAACTTCTAACGTACACACACTGTAATCACTGGCTTTCTCGAATGTTCTAGTAGGTCCGATGTAACAGTAGGTTATGATTGTGTCTTGTTGGGACTCTGTTGACAGCCTCAGTTTAATACGTATATTATTATGTTACATTACACTATCACTGCACACTATCTGTTATGATTATGATCACAGTATTATTATTTTGGTATTAATGTTTTGACATACATTCCAATCTAAACAAAACAATTGTGAAGTGAATCACAGATTACATATTAGTTGCAAGTCACAGATTGGATATTAGTAGCTAGCTACAAGTGAAAATCTGCGCCCGCGTCTATGTTCGTCAGTGTTGCCAGTGAAAGGCATGGCACAGATTGGCGAACAGTATTCGTTACGTGGGGTGTAGGTGTTAATATTTTTTCTTTATATTTATTTATAGTTCACACATTAATTTATTTGTATTGTTTATTCGTCTACACTTTATTTTTATTTTTATCCGTATCTGCCCTGACCGTGGCATCACCTTCACTTTGGGCCCTATCAGAATACCAGCGCTGTGACGTTTTTTTTAATGTAACAGCACCATGCTGAAATAGGAGCCTTTTGGCCTCGTACAGGACGAGTTTCATTTCTTTTAATTTTTAAATATATATTTGTTTTTTTTTTTCTGTGTAATTTTTATACTGTTAATTTTGATGTGTTTGTCCTGTGTGGGCTAATAAATGCTTTTTCTTTCTTTCTTTCTTTCCGCCCAAACCGCTGGAGGTCGTAGCCAATTGGCCCGCAGAGAGACGGCCCGCGTTGGGCTCTGAAACGCCTCGACAAGGAGGTTCTCGTTCTCGGTTCAAGGAGGTTCTCTCTCGACGAGGAAGCCACCATCGTCCTGGCCTGGGTTCGGGAGTCGGCTACCGTCGGTCCCGTTGACGTCGAACAGGAGGCGCTGTGGTTTGGTGACGCGATGACGCAAATTTGCGACGCGTCCATGCCACGCGTCTCCCCTCTGTCCGCAAGGCGCCGCGTGTACTGGTGGTCCACCGAGGTCGAGCAGCTGCGCGTCGCATGCGCAGACGCCAGACGCCCGTACACGCGATGTCGGAGGAGACGTCGCCGGGATCCCGACGAAGAAGCCGCGCTGTATGAGGTGTAGCATCGGCGAGTCGAAGACGCGCTCCAGGGAGGAGCTGCTCGCGACCCTAGACGGGGATCCGTGGGGGCGCCCATACCGTACGGTCCGAGGGAAACTTCGGCCATGGGCCCCCCCGCTGACGGAAGGTCTCGAGCCGCAGTTTCTGGAGCGAGTGGTCTCGGCTCTCTTTCCTGAGAGAGCCGAGCATGAGCCACCGCAGATGGCTCCACTTACAGCTGCAGAGTCGGAAGAAGAGGAGAACACAACCGTCCCAGAGGTGACACAGGCGGAGATGAGCGCGGCCGTGATGCGGCTCCGGGCAAAAAACACTGCTCCGGGGCCCGACGGAGTGCCTGGCCGCGCTTTAGTCCTCGCCCTGAAAGAGCTGGAGCCCCCACTGAGGGCACTCTTCTCGGCGTGCCTTGAGCAGGGCCATTTCCCTAACAGGTGGAAAGCTGGTCGACTGGTCCTGCTCAAGAAGGCGGGGCGCCCGGCGGATTTATCGTCCGCTTATCGGCCCGTAGTGCTGCTGGACGAGGCGGGCAAGTTGTTCAAGCGAGTAAAGCGGTGTGGGCGCTCTACCATCGACGCCATCAGGAGAGTAAGAGTCCTGGCGGAGGAAGCGGTTTCCCAGGGTGGGGTGGTGCTGGCGGTGTCCCTGGACATCTCCAACGCGTTCAACACCCTGCCCTGGAGTTGCATTAGGGAGGCCCTGCGATACCATAGGGTGCCTTCCTACCTCCGCAACATCGTGGGGGCGTATCTTTCGGGGAGGTGTGTCACCTACATGGGACACGACGGCATAGGCCGTCGCGAGATGTCGTGCGGTGTTCCACAGGGCTCGGTTCTGGGCCCACCCCTGTGGAACATCGGATACGACTGGGTTTTGCGGTGCGAGCTCCCGCCGGGAGTGAACCTGACGTGTTATGCGGACGACACGCTGGTCACGGCCTGGGGGAGCTCGTACAGGGAAGCAGCGTTGCTGGCTACGGCTGCGGTCTCACAGGTGGTGAGCCGCATACGGCGCCTGGGCCTGGAGGTGGCCCTCAACAAGTCGGAGGCCATCGCTTTTCATGCCCCCCGACGGGCACCGCCGCTGGGATCACACATTGTGGTCGGAGGGGTCCGGATCGCTGTCGAGTCACCCATGAAATATCTCGGATTGGTGCTCGACAGCCGTTGGGACTTCGGCCCCCACTTTCAGCGGCTGGTGCCCAAGTTGATGGGCGCTGCGGGCGCGCTATCAACGCTGCTTCCCAATCTGGAGGGCCCGAGCTCCGCCTGCAGGCGGTTGTACGTGGGGATCGTGCGATCGATGGCCCTATATGGGGCCCCGATATGGGCGACCGACCTGACGGCCGGCACTATCGCAGTCCTGCGCAGACCTCAGGGAGTGATGGCCGTCAGGGTCGTACGGGGATATCGCACGATCTCCTACGAGGTGGCTTGCGTACTGGCCGGATCCCCGCCATGGGACCTGGAGGCGAAGACCCTCGCGACACTGTACCAGTGGCGCGAGAAGGCCGAACATCGGGGCGAGAGGCTGGTGCAGCGACAGATTACACTGTACCGGTCTCAGCTTCGACAGGTCATGGTGGTCATGGGGAGGCTAGAACTCCACACCGCCGGCCTTAACACGGTTGAGGCGATCCGGCCAGTACTCGACACTCGACGACTGGCTCGGGAGGAAGCATGGCTCTCTGACGTTCCGGGCGACACAGGTACTCTCGGGGCACGGCTGCTTCGGGAAGTACCTGTCTCGCTTAAGCAGGGAGCCGGACGCTCGGTGCCATCACTGCGTCCATTGTTCGGAGTGTACCGCTTTCGATGAGCCGCGCCGTGCCCTCGTTGCAGAGGTAGGAGGAGACCTGTCACTGCCGGCCGTCGTTCGCTCGATGGTCGGCAGCGCAGAGTCCTGGGACGCAGTGATGTCCTTCTGCGAGACCGTCATGTCGCAGAAGGAAGCTGCGGAAAGAGAGAGGGAGATGACCAGCTCCCGCCAATCCCGCAGCAGGCGCACCGGTCGTCGGCAGAGGGCTGACAACGCCCTCTTCCGGCCCCCCTAAATTGGTCCAGGGGCGGCGTATTCGGGGGCATTTGTCGCCCCCCATCACAATGGACCCGAGACGGCGGCGCGTTGTGTTCCACGCGCGCCTCTCATAGACGCAGCGGGGGGAGTTTTACACCTCACCCCCCCAAAATCCCTAAAAACTCTAAAAAAAATCCCTTACAAGAGTAAATCCTATAAAATGCCAAAAATAAAATTTTGCCAAAAACCCCACGTCTACCTTCCTTATAACCCAGAGGGTGGGCGGGTGGGCAAAATTTTATTCGAGCTAGGGGCGCGTGCGAGGTGTCCAGAGAGGCGTCTCCGCGCGGGCTGGCGAATTATGGAATAAAACTTGTTAGGTGCCAAACAAAAATTTTGAGTTTTGGTCAAAAAACCAGTTTTCGTAAGAAAAAATTTGGAATTTCACCCCACAACCTGGAGATCGGGACACGGAACGCGGACCAGAATTCAGGGAAGAAGGGTGAGTACTATTGCAACTATAATCAAAATTGAAATGTGAAAGAAAATTTGGAAAACAAATAATTTTGAGGATTTTCTCTGAAAATAAGGGATGAAGTCCAGACGCACGTGTAAAATGCGCGCGTTATGGTCAATACGTAGGCGGTGGCCTAGTTAAGTCTGAAAACACTGAAAACCGATTGAAAATCGCACGTCTGGAATAGAAAATATCGACGTTTTCGTTTTTGACTAGCTCCCTTTTTTTTTAGGATGGGAAATCATAAAATGACTTCTCCCACTCTGGGCGGAGCGGGAGGGAGTATCAGACTCTTACTGACTAAAACCCATCCATGTTCCTTCTTCGCCCTTTATGTTCCGGGGCCGCGGTATCTCTTTCGAACAGGCCCGCAACCCCGGCAGGCTTCGGCCCTTGCGGGCCCCTCCCCTTATGCTGACATCTCTTTTTTCTTAGGTAGGTAGGTAGGTAGGTAGGTAGGTAGGTAGGTAGGTAGGTTTCATTTCATTTCATTTCATTTTCAAATATCTTTATTTACCATGAAAATAACAATAACAAAAATGCACTTACCCTAAGCTACATTAACACACTAAGATTAAAACACTTTATTAGGCTAGCATTTCGCCTTTCAAAGCTTATAAAAGATAGGTAGTTTACGCTGGTAATAACATAATGTTAACACACAGTATTATGGGTATTTAATAACAAAAGTGTAAATAATTTAGTTAATTATAATTTACTGCTTGCATGTAGGTAAGTCGAGAAGAATATTTGTAATAGTTAACTGATCACGCAGTCTACTTATGTAAACACAAGTAAACGCGCGACCAGCGAACCATCAGCGGACGGAGCCTCCCTGCCGCCCGCGCTCTTGCATATTAGTGACCGATGCCGGGACGGCATTGAGCGACTCAGGGGTCAAGTCGCTGGGCGCCCGCACCTCGGTTGGTGGAAACAAAAGGTAGTGATGAGGTAGGCGGTAAGTGCCGTATCTATCGATATACGGTAATTTGTCTACAGTTGATGAACATAGATTTGTAACCAACGGGTTATTAGTATTAATTTTGTTTTTATTATAAAATTTTAGTGAAATCTTAAATATGTAAGGTAAGGGTGTAGGTATGTAGGTAGGTAGGTAGGTAGGTAGGTAGGTAGGTAGGTAGGTAGGTAGGTAGGTAGGTAGGTAGGTAGGTAGGTAGGTAGGTAGGTAGGTAGGTAGGAAGGTAGGTAGGTAGGTAGGTAGGTAGGTAGGTAGGTAGGTAGGTAGGTAGGTAGGTAGGTAGGTAGGTAGGTAGGTAGGTAGGTAGGTAGGTAGGTAGGTAGGTAGGTAGGTAGGTAGGTAGGTAGGTAGGTAGGTAGGTAGGTAGGTAGGTAGGTAGGTAGGTAGGTAGGTAGGTAGGTAGGTAGGTAGGTAGGTAGGTAGGTAGGTAGGTAGGTAGGTAGGTAGGTAGGTAGGTAGGTAGGTAGGTAGGTAGGTAGGTAGGTAGGTAGGTAGGTAGGTAGGTAGGTAGGTAGGTAGGTAGGTAGGTAGGTAGGTAGGTAGGTAGGTAGGTAGGTAGGTAGGTAGGTAGGTAGGTAGGTAGGTAGGTAGGTAGGTAGGTAGGTAGGTAGGTAGGTAGGTAGGTAGGTAGGTAGGTAGGTAGGTAGGTAGGTAGGTAGGTAGGTAGGTAGGTAGGTAGGTAGGTAGGTAGGTAGGTAGGTAGGTAGGTAGGTAGGTAGGTAGGTAGGTAGGTAGGTAGGTAGGTAGGTAGGTAGGTAGGTAGGTAGGTAGGTAGGTAGGTAGGTAGGTAGGTAGGTAGGTAGGTAGGTAGGTAGGTAGGTAGGTAGGTAGGTAGGTAGGTAGGTAGGTAGGTAGGTAGGTAGGTAGGTAGGTAGGTAGGTAGGTAGGTAGGTAGGTAGGTAGGTAGGTAGGTAGGTAGGTAGGTAGGTAGGTAGGTAGGTAGGTAGGTAGGTAGGTAGGTAGGTAGGTAGGTAGGTAGGTAGGTAGGTAGGTAGGTAGGTAGGTAGGTAGGTAGGTAGGTAGGTAGGTAGGTAGGTAGGTAGGTAGGTAGGTAGGTAGGTAGGTAGGTAGGTAGGTAGGTAGGTAGGTAGGTAGGTAGGTAGGTAGGTAGGTAGGTAGGTAGGTAGGTAGGTAGGTAGGTAGGTAGGTAGGTAGGTAGGTAGGTAGGTAGGTAGGTTAGGTTAGGTTAGGTTTTTTTTTTTTTTTTTTTTTTTTTAATTTGGCAGGAGTGGGAAATCCCCACGGACACCTCGACTATCTCACAGGTTGTGAGACAGTCGAGGTAGTGCCGGACTCGAACCGGCTAAAAACCACTCCTGCCCCAGCCAGTGTTCCTCTAACATAATCAGAGACCTTTATAACTGAGTTTTTGGCTTACGTACGCTTCTGGGTGGCCGGAAATGCCACTTTATAATTATTGTATTTTACATTTAATATTAGTTATTTATATATTTTACTACTGTTCAATTACACTACCATTTACTTTCTTATTATAAGTTTACTACTTTTATATTATTTGTTCTAAAACTTTCTTAAATTTAAAAAATCTATTTTAATACTATTTATGATGTCCTTTGACCAATTTATGACTTTCATTAAACCCTATATTTTTGCCCTTAACTACAGTGTTATTTTTGTTTTTTCTTGGTAATTGTGACTGTCTATGATACCCAAGCTATATATACTCAATATATACTTTCATATCAAATGCATTTTAACAACTATAATTATGTCTTTATTTACTTTAGCGGTTCTGAATTCTTTACTAATAATTTTAAATATATTGTTTATTTTGTTTATTAATACTTCACTGTAGTTTTCTGGATCATGTTCGACACAACGTGACGATGCCACCAGGGCTGACCCCTGGACTAGCTTAACTTGAGCCAGCTTCTCACGAAGCTGGCTTCGGTTACCATTTATCGTGTAGCCAACCCTAGTGGTTCGATCAATACGACTGCTATTTGGTTGTGTCGAACAAGTCCTCAGTCTGTACATCTTTGAAGTGGGCGCTCCGACAACCTTAGCAATAAGCTATAGATTCCCTAGCGAAGGCGTCCCACTTCTTGCGTACTGGGCATTCATTACTGAACGCATTGTGTGAGTGCTCCCCCTGCTCTTTGGCTCTGGTGCAGTTAATGCACACCGCTGCTTCTCCGGTCTGTTTGACTGGGCAGTCCAACCTAAGGTGTGGACCGCCGCAGTGACTACAGAGATCGGCTGGCTCCGTGCACAGGCGTTTGCCGTGTCCGTATGCCAGACAGCGGGTACACTGCACCAGAGGCGTCTGATCTTCGACGCGCACTCTCTGGAGGTCAACCCGAAGTTTACCCCCTTCGAGCGCCCGCCTCCAGATCGTGGGGGACACACTCAACACAATGCTGTTCGTGTGCGGGTTTTTATTCTTCTTACGGTATTTCACCGTCATTCTTTGGTCCCCGTCGTCGAGGCCGTGAAAAATCTCCCGGTTCTGGTTCTTAAGGGCTTTAAGCACTTCGTCGTCACTGTGCACTGACAACACGTCCCTAAGAACCAGAAGCGGGTCCCTATTTGCCACTTCCTCGACAACGAGGTTCTCTCCGGCCGCCCTCAGTCGTTTTTTGAGTTTCGACCTCTCCTCCCTTGTTTCGCACCCCATTATGATCTTTTGATCTTTTGCTTTACGCACTCTCTCCACTCGCACCCAGCCTTCCTTCGCGTCGACCGCCTTCCTGACTCTCTCCAGAATCTCGTCCCCCGTGTCCATCTCCTGTGTTGAGGAGACAACTACGGAATGCAGCGTGGATCGCTCCAGGGCCTGTACCCTGGTGTGGCTCGTAGTCACGGCTGCAACGTTAGCGTAAGTTGTCTCCCCAACACATTCCCTGCTAGCCAGACTGTCTCGCAGTTTGACCAGCTCATCGGAGTTCTCCTTAATTAAGGTTATGTGCTCCTTCATCGTCCTGACGAGCTCAGTCTGGCTAGCAAGAATCTCCGGATTTGACTGGGGACCAGGGTCGGCAGTAGGCGCGGGTTCCGGTATGGCGGCGGGTGCGGCAGGGGCCCTATCACGCTCGGCCTCCTTCACCAGCTCGTAAAGCCTGTTTATGGCTTCGAGCACCGCAGTCTTAATTTCGGCCTTGAGGTTGCGAGAGTTGCCCAAGTTGACCTTAGCCTTGCTCAGGCAAGCTCTCGCCTCCTCAGTGCGGCTGCGGTACCTCGCCTCAGGCTTCACGAGCGGTGCCGAAGCGTCTACAGGAGCTCGGTGCGTCCCCGGAGTCGCAGGGATCCCTTGTGAGGCGGGAGGAGAGTTGTTTCCGAAGGAGATTCTCCTCCTCGCATCAGTAAAAGAAAGTCCCTCTTTCTCAGGTGATCGCGTCGAGCTCCCGGAGCCCAGCGACGTCAAGGTAGCGGATGGGGTGCGGAACATAGTCTCCAGTGGCATGTAATAAAAAATAAAATAAAAACGAACCCCTGTAAAGTGGGGGCTCGGTCAACAATACCCGCTCGGGAGAAGAGGTTTGTCAGAAGGCACTGGTCTTAACTGTGTCCCTGTAAAGGGGGGTACACAGAAAAATAACAATATAAAAATCAATTAAAAATAAATACAATATTGAATATTAATTATTAATAATGTCACAACTTGTGTCCAAATACGGTAAAAACAAAGTTAAAAATCCCTAAAAACTAATAAAAATCCCTTACAAGAGCAAATCCGACAAAATGCCAAAAATTAAATTTTGCCGAAAACCCCACGTCTACCTTCCTTATAACCCAGAGGGCGGGTGGGTGGGCAAAATTTTTTCGAGCTAGGGGCGCGTGCGAGGTGTCCAGAGACGCGTCTCCGCGCGGGCTAGCGAATTACGGAATAAAACTTGTTATGTGCCGAACAAAAATTTTGAGTTTTGGTCAAAAAACCAGTTTTCGAAAGAAAAAATTTGGATTTTCACCCCACTACCTGGAGACCGGGACACTGAACGCGGACCAGAATTCAGGGAAGAAGGGTGAGCACTATTGCAACTATAATCTAATTTAAAATGTGAGGGAAAATTTGGAAAAACAATTAATTTTGAGGATTTTCTCCGAAAATAAGGGATGAAGTCCAGACGCGCGTGTAAAGTGCGCGCGTTATGGTCAATACGTAGGCGGTGGCCTAGTTAAGTCTGAAAACACTGGAAACAGATTGAAAATCGCACGTCTGGAATAGAAAATATCGACGTTTCCGTTTTTGACTGGTTCCCTTAGGTGGATTTTGGTACTTAGAGAAATGTATGAAAATAACTATTTTTTAGAAAAATGTATGTTTTATTCGGGCTAGGGGCGCGGGCGAGGTGTCCAGAGACGCGTCTCCGCGCGGGCTAGCGAATTACGGAATAAAACTTGTTATGTGCCGAACAAAAATTTTGAGTTTTGGTCAAAAAACCAGTTTTCGAAAGAAAAAATTTGGATTTTCACCCCACTACCTGGAGACCGGGACACTGAACGCGGACCAGAATTCAGGGAAGAAGGGTGAGCACTATTGCAACTATAATCTAATTTAAAATGTGAGGGAAAATTTGGAAAAACAATTAATTTTGAGGATTTTCTCCGAAAATAAGGGATGAAGTCCAGACGCGCGTGTAAAGTGCGCGCGTTATGGTCAATACGTAGGCGGTGGCCTAGTTAAGTCTGAAAACACTGGAAACAGATTGAAAATCGCACGTCTGGAATAGAAAATATCGACGGTTAGGTTAGGTTAGGTTAGGTTAGGTTAGGTTAGGTTAGGTTAGGTTAGGTTAGGTTAGGTTAGGTTAGGTTAGGTTAGGTTAGGTTAGGTTAGGTTAGGTTAGGTTAGGTTAGGTTAGGTTAGGTTAGGTTAGGTTAGGTTAGGTTAGGTTAGGTTAGGTTAGGTTAGGTTAGGTTAGGTTAGGTTAGGTTAGGTTAGGTTTTTTTTTTTTTTTTTTTTTTTATAGTTTTGGCAGGAGTGGAAAATCCCCACGGACACCTCGACTATCTCACAGGAATATCTCCTGTGAGGCAGTCGAGGTAGTGCCGGACTCGAACCGGCTAAAAACCACTCCTGCTCTGCACGTGTCCCCCTGACATAGTCAGAGACCTTGTTTATGCTTTCTTGCTTTTGACACTAGTTTTCTATTTATTATTATTTAAGAGCCAATATCCTTGTTATCTAAATTTTTAAAACACTAATCATCTAAGCTTTGGTCACATATCTTTTCGGTTTTGAAATGTCCATATATGGCAAAGCATTAGGGTTCAGGTGTCCTTATTTCGTTGTATTACGTTTGTTATAATTTTGATGCAGTAGTCCAAAAATATTCTACGAGATTTATTTGATTCCATTAAATTACTAATATTTTCTAAGGTCAATTCGGTCTCGAGCTTTGTTTCCGCTACGTTTCGCTCCGCACAGTAAACTGGGCACTCTGTTAAAATGTGTGCGATCGACTCCACCTTTCCTGGTTCACAGATGCACCATGGGTTCTCCTTACACTTGAAGCGGTGCAAGTATTCGGAGAACCCACCGTGACCCGTCAATATCTGTGAAACGATGCCTGCAGGTTTGATTTTACGAACTATCTTGTGGGCGTCGATCGCATTCGGGAAAAAGAGTTTCGTGACGGAGGCTGTTTCACCGCTCTGGTACCTCCGGTTCCATTCGCCAAGCGACCCTAAGCGGATCTGCCGCTTGACGAATGAAACCGGGCAGCGGTCGTAGTCTGGCCTCTTCCTGGATCGGAGTGCAGCCTCCTTTGCGAGAACGTCTGCGCGCTCGTTGCCTTCTAGCCCTGCGTGTGCCTTTATCCAGAACAAAGAAATATCTTTGTTCTGGGACAAAGCCACGGCAACGTTCGCTCTCGCTTCCACGGCCAGGGCGTGGAGGGAACCTTGGTTTGTGACTGTCTGTAGTGCAGCCTTTGAGTCACTATAGATACCGAAAGTTCCCTCTTTGCGCTTGAGGATCTCGCGCGTGGCTACGCATATGGCCAGAAGTTCTGCCTGGTAGACCGTGCAGTACGGTGGCAAGCTCAGTTTGACTGATTTGGTCTCGGCGTCACCTTCCCAGAGTGAGAGTGCCGCTCCGACCTTACCCTCAATCTTGCTGCCATCCGTGAATACCCTCACTGCTTGATTGGTTAGGTTAGGTTAGGTTAGGTTAGGTTAGGTTAGGTTAGGTTAGGTTAGGTTAGGTTAGGTTAGGTTGGGGGACCACCCCACAGTGCTTGCGTCCACGTCGCGTCCCCTGGAAACGGCCCAGTTCTGACCACCGTAACGGAGTGGCAGACTGGGTACGGCCAAAGTGCACTGTGATCTCGTTGCTATTTTATCTTGCCTTGTGAAGTACGAACTGTCGGAGCCTATGTCTCAACTAACGCGTAGCGCCTCCGGGCGATTTTTAAAGACCAAAGGCCCTTCTCAGGGCCAACCCAAAGGCCCTTCTCAGGGCCAACCCAAAGGCCCTTCTCAGGGCCAAACCAAAGCCAAAGGCCCTTCTCAGGGCCAACCAAAAGGCCCTTCTCAGGGCCACTCCGACGCTCCGGCGTCTGAACCTAGCCGCGCGCCTTCTGCGGCAGGCTTTCTGGCGGATGAGTCGTCCGACAACGACTCGCTATTTGGTGTGTCGGACGCGAGCGGCTCTAGGTCGCGGAAGCGTGTCCACCTGAGCGGTGGATCCGAGGGTTCCCAGGCCTCGGGTTCGAAGGCTAAAAAGCCAACAACCAAGGCCGCGGATACCCACAACGTTGGGCTCGCGGACGCCCAACGCAAGTTGGACCTGGCCCGGCGAGAACAGCTCCAGCAAGAGCTGGAGGAGAAGGTTGCCGCCAAAGAGAAGCGGGCGCACGTCGCCCGGGCCAAGTCCGGGTACGGTGCGTCCCGCGTTCTGTACGCGGACCACTCTCTCGCCGAGCTGGAGAGAATGGCGGAGGAGGACGAGGAGGAGATCGTGGAGGTCGCCTCTAAGTCCTCCAACCTAAAGGGGACCTTCCAGAAGGCCCTCAAGTGCCGGGCCGCGAGCATGCGCGGTGTCGTCACGGAGCTGGTCCGTCGAAAGACCACCGACGAGACGCGGCAACTGCAGGCGAAAGTAGATCGCCTGCAGTTGGAGGTCAGCCAGCTGCACCAGAAGCTGGCTGAAGCCACGGCCCAGCCACAACAGGCCCGGACGAGCCCTGCGGCAGAAGGCCCATCCTCCAACCTTGAGGACATCATCCGCAAGGTTGTGATGGAGGAGAGGGCCTTCACAAGGGCCTGCTTAGCGGGCATAGAGGACCGGCTCTTGCCGGAGAAACGCCTCCGACCGCCGCTTGCGGCGGATAAGAGGCAGCCGAGCGAGCCGGGGCCGTCCACCTCCCAGGTGGAAGACACCACACTCCCTGCCACCACCCCGTCCAACGAGTGGACGCAAGTGGTCCGTAAGGGAAAGGGCAGGGGCAAAAAGTCGGCGAAGGCCGTACCTGCCGTCCCCGCCACCACCGCTCCCAGTCGGTCGCAGACGACCGACAAGGGAAAGGGGAAGGGGAGAGGGAGGGGAAAGCTGGTGCCCCCAAAAACCGCAGCCGTCGTGGTGACACTCACCGCGGAGGCTGCGGAGCGAGGGGAGACATACGCGTCCGTATTAGTACGGGCGCGTGCCAATGCCGATCCCACCCAGCTGGGGATCGGCAGCGTGTCTTGCCGGCGGACACAAGCCGGGGCTCGAATTTTCGAGTTCCCGGGGGCCGAGGGGAGTGCCCACGCGGACCTCTTCGCAGCAAAGCTGCAGGAGGTCATCGCAGACTCTGCCAAGGTGGCCCGACCAGTCAAGACGGCGGCCTTTGAGGTGACGGAGCTCGACGACTCCGTCACTAAAGAGGAGGTAGTGGCGGCGGTCGCAGCCATAGGGGGTTGTGGCGCCGCGGCGGTACAAGGCCGGGACATAAGGCCCGGCCGTGGCGGCATGGGCACCATTCGCCTCGAGTGCCCAATCGCCGCTGCCAAAGCCGTCCTTGCCAAGGGACGGCTCGCAGTTGGGTATAGCTCGGGTGCGGTTCGGGCACTCGAGGACCAGCCTCTGCGGTGTCTCCGGTGCTTCGGCATCGGACACACCCGGCCCATGTGTCCGTCCTCGGTAGACAGGACGGACACGTGCTACCGCTGCGGCAAGAACGGCCACAAAGCCGTATCTTGTGAGGCCGCCACGCCACACTGCGCGGTGTGTGCCGCCAGTGGCCGCCTGGCAGGCCATGTCATGAAGGGGAGGAACTGCAATCCTCCCCCTAAGCGTGGCAAAGCACTGGCACCGACCAGGCTTGCTGCTGCTGCCGCTATCCCCGTCGTTCCTGCGGCGGTTGCGGAGGGGGGTGCGATGTCCGACTGATGGATAGGGTCGAACATCGCATTCTCCAGGCGAACACCAACCACTGCAGGGCAGCCCAGGATCTGCTGATGCAGACCATGGCTGAGTGGTTGGTGGACTTGGTGGTGGTCGCCGAACCTTACTCGGTCCCTGGCCGTTGGCTGGGCGACCGGGACGGCTTGGTGGCGTTGGTGGCGCGGTCTTCCACAGACTCCCCTCCCCTCTCGCTCTTAGAGAGGGGACCGGGATACGTGGCCGCCGCCTGGGGAGACATGACCCTGGTGGGGGTCTATTTCTCCCCAAACCGCCCTCTCTCGGACTTTGAGGATTTCCTCGAGATCCTCACCGCAGTCAAAGGGAGGGCGGCGCCACGCCAAGTTCTGGTGTTGGGCGACCTGAACGCCAAGTCGACGGCCTGGGGCTACCCGGCCGCAGGTTGCAACGTCCGGGGACGCGCCGTCGAGTTTTGGGCGGCCTCAAGCGGTGTGTCCCTCCTCAACAGGGGGGCGGTCCACACGTGTGTGCGGCAACAGGGTGGGTCGGTGGTGGACGTCTCGTTTGCCACCCCCGCGCTGGCCGCCCGCGTCGTCAACTGGCGGGTAGAGATGGTGGAGACGTTGTCGGACCACCGATATGTGCGGTTCGACATCTCCACCCAGCAGGGCGGGAGGGGGATGGCCCGCGCTGGGCAATCACCCTTCCCGCGGTGGGCACTTACCCGCCTGGACCGGGAGGCAGCCAAGGAGGCGGCCTTCCTCCAGGACTGGCTGTCGCCCCCTGTCGAGGTGCTGGACGTAGACGCCGCTGCGGTCCAGCTCAGAGGGTCCCTGACCGAGGTGTGCAACTCCAGCATGCCTCGGTCTCGCCGTCCGCCTCCCCGTCGCGCCGTCTATTGGTGGACGGAGGAGCTGGAGGGGCTCCGGGCCACCTGCGTGGCGGCCAGAAGGGCCTACACACGTAGCCGACGACGCAGTGCCCAAAACCGAGACCGGGCAGAAGAGGACCGCCTATACGCCTCTTACCGAGAGGCGACGACGGTCCTCAAGTCTGCAATGGGTACTGCACAGGACTCGGCGAGGGCCGAGATGCTGGAGGGTCTCGACAGGGACCCCTATGGGAGACCATATAAGGCGGCGCGGAACCAGCTACGCCCCTATGGTGCCCCACTGTCGGAGACCCTCGATCCGGCGTTGCTGGATGGGGTGGTCCGGTCCCTGTTTCCGCGCAGGACCGACTTCACCCCACCAACGATGGATCCCCCGCAAGGGGCGGCTTTGCCGGAGGAGGAGGACGTCCCCGCGGTGACAGTGGCGGAGTTATACGCGGGGATTCTCAGCCTCCGGGCAAAAAAGACGGCCCCCGGACCAGACGGCGTCCCCGCACGGGTGCTGGCGATCGCCGCCTCCGGCATGGAGGACAGGTTTCGGGACCTCTTCAGCGCGTGCTTTACGGCTGGGAGGTTCCCGAAGCTGTGGAAGGAGGGGCAGTTATGCCTCCTCCGAAAGGAAGGCCGCCCCGTGGACTCCCCCTCGGCATACCGGCCCATCGTCCTGCTCGATGAGGTCGGTAAATTATTCGAGGGGATTGTCGCCTCCCGGCTTGATAGCCATTTGCGGGAGGTAGGGCCGGATCTGTCGGACGCCCAATTCGGCTTCCGTCGAGGGCGTTCGACGATCGACGCGCTGGCCCTGCTCAAGGGCCAGGTGAAGGAGGCGGTGGAGGCGGGGGACGGAGTGCTGGCGGTGTCATTCGACATTGCCAACGCCTTCAACTCCGTCCCCCACTCGACGATATTGGAGGCGCTCCGATATCACGGAGTGCCCCAATACTTGCGGGACCTCTTGGCGAGCTACCTGGAGGACCGAGAAGTCCTCCTGGTGGACAAGACGGCCACAGTGAGGCGGTACGGCGCAGAGTCCGGTGTTCCGCAGGGGTCGGTGCTTGGCCCTCCCTTGTGGAACATCGGGTTCAACTGGCTCCTGCGCGGAGCCCTCCTCCAGGGCACGAGTGTCATCTGCTACGCGGATGACACTCTCCTCACTGCCCGGGGGAGGAATTTCGCGGACGCGGCCTGTCTGGCCTCGGCTGGCGGATCTTTGGTTGCAGAGAGGATCCGCCGCCTGGGATTGAAGGTGGCGCTGCACAAGACCGAGGCCGTGTTCTTTCGCGGGCCTCGGCAGCGCTGCCCTCCCGACGCCCACATAATTGTGGAGGGCGTCAGGATAGGGGTCCAGCCCCAGATGAAGTATCTGGGGCTGGTGCTAGACGACAGGTGGCGCTTCGGCCCGCATTTCAGCGGGCTGTCGACGCGCCTGCTGAAGGCCGCGGACGCCCTCTCGTGGCTCCTCCCGAACCTGGGGGGGCCCAAGGCGAAATGCCGGCGCCTCTATGCCGGCATCTTGCGGAGCATGGCCCTTTACGGGGCCCCCATCTGGGCGGACTCCCTCCACAGGAGGGAGAATGCGACGGCCATCCGCAGGCCCCAAAGGGCCATTGCACAGCGGGTGGCGAGAGCCTACCGCTCGGTAGGCTTCTCCGCGGCATGCGCTCTGGCCGGCACCCCTCCTTGGGAGTTGGAGGCTTGGGTGCTCGCCAGAGTGTACGAATGGACGGCGCGCCGGAAGGCTCTCGGAGAGCGCCCCGTCGCCGAAGAGCGGGAGGCCGTGCGGCGGGAGGCGAGGGACGCTATCGTCCTTCACTGGACAGAGGACCTCGCCTCCGCCGCCTTTGGCCGCCGGACGTTGGACGCGCTCGGTCCGGTTCTGCGGAGCTGGCTCGAGCGGTCCCACGGTTTCCTCTCGTTCCGTCTGGTGCAGGTGTTATCCGGCCATGGTTGTTTCGGATCGCACCTGCACCGGATCGGGAGGGAGGAGACCCCGGCGTGCCACGACTGCGGCGCGCCGGAGGACACGGCGCAGCACACCCTTGAGGTGTGCCCGGCTTGGTCCGAGCTGCGCCGCGGTCTGACCGCGGTGGTTGGACAGGACCTCTCGCTTCCCGGCGTCGTCAACGCCATGCTGGGGAGCGAGGAGGCCTGGGCAGCGGTCGCCTCCTTTTGCGAGGACGTAATCTCGCAAAAGGAGGAGGCGGAGCGCGTGCGGGAGGACGACCCTCTCGCTGCGCCGCTCCGCAGACGAAGAAGGGGTCGGAGACGGCAACGCCCTCTCCCTCCTCATGGTGGCGACGGGCGGGCGACAGGCACGGGGGTGCCTTCGCCCGCATTGCACCCGTCACCACCTCCGTCAGTCATTCCCGGGTCCCTATGAGGGGCCCGCCATGAAGGGCGATCGTCGGCGGAGGACTGGACGTAAAGGCTATGCCAGTTTCCCAGTCCCCCGCCACTTGGACGAAGCGGGAATGTCGCTGGGTCGTTTTAGTGGGTATACCGGGTCAGACCGGGGAGTCCCACATACCCCTCTCATCCCCCGATGAGTGGGTATGCGTAATGCATTTTTTCCCAGCGTCAAAAAAAAAAAAAAAAAAAAAAAAAAAAAAAAAAAAAAAAAAAAAAAAAAAAA